>JASKGM010044891.1:0-21441 GCA_034509205.1 Ceratonia siliqua
TGCATGAATTATTAAAATTTATTTTGTGGACAAATGATGTTATTTGAGTAGATTTTGAGGAAGTAATATATATATATATATATATATGTGAATTGATTACTTTGTCCATAGCTTGAAAGTATCTGTATTTTGACATTTTGAAAGTATGAATATGAGAATTTTTGGAAGTAAATTTAGAACTGTAATCTGGGATCCGTAGTAGAGTGGTGGTAGAACCACTAGGTGCATCTAGGTCACAATATTTATCAGTTTAGGGCAGTTATTGATAAAGGGTACCTCTGTCAGTGAGTGTGGTTCCTGACAGAAGGTTAAGTATTTTTGTGAATGGTTCCTCCGGATGAGAATGCCCGAAAGAGAACAGAAAGCTTAGTTCCCTTCGGTGAGTGCAGTTCGCGAAGGTGAGGATCAGGTTACCCTCTAGTTGAGATTTATCCTCTGGAGCGGGAATGCTGTTTTCTCAGTTTAGGTTCTCCCTGGTATATTGATGGATCCTAGGAATTATACTTTGATTAAAGTATTTTTGATTATGCTGTTATTTCAAATAATGATTATAAAGTAAAAATTATTTTCTTTCCTGAACGTAATGTGCATTAGGTGCCTACTATATTTAATAATTCAAGAAAAAGAGATTTCATCTTATTTTAGTGGTAATGCACGTTACAAGATGGGGTTTATGTATCAATCTGTAAGTTTGATTTCTATTCACTGAGTCAGTGGACTCACCCCTCACTTTACATTTTCAGATCAGCAGATAGGGGATTTACCTTCAGCTCCGCCTGCACCTTTTGAATCTGCTGAGTGACTTGGTAGGAAATCATCTGAATAATGGTAGTATTAGAAGTTACTTGAGGATTGTGGACAGTGTTGGATAGGTTTAATTGCATTTTAATTTATTTTCATGGTCTGTAAGTTAAATTGCATAATTCTGTGTAGTTTGGATATACAGTCCATGATGGACTTTTATTGTTTTTCTGATAAGCCACTGAGGCTTCTGGTTGAATGGTGGGCATGTCCATCTTTAGTTTTAGCATATTGTACCCTGGGATAGTCCATATTTCAGGGGAGACTCTGCCAAAATTTCTAATAAATTTTAGACTTAGAATTTATTTTGATGAAAGTGTGTTTAGCTTCATTATTTATTTATAAATGAATTTCAATGAATTTTATTTGCATTGGTCTGTGAGGCTGGTAGGTAATTACCTGACGGGTAATTCTCTACGCCGGTCACGTGTCCTAAATTGGGGTATGACAGCATAAGCTCTAAGTATGGTGCTCCAAATGATAGTGTTCCGACTTGGAAGACAATGGAAGAGTTGGTAAGTGTGGCTCAATCAAATCACCGTAATGTAAACTCGCACAAAAGGAATCAATAGTAATTAAACAAGATGGTGGTTAAGCAGATGGAAAATGAATGAATGCTGTAAAATTAATATTCTAAAATTATTTAAAATAAAATAAAATATCATATTACATTGTCTATTTTATCATGCAAAAAAGTAAAGACCCAAGGATAATAAATTTAATTTTAGATGCGTTTTTTTTCACAATATGTGAATTGAAAGAATTTTCATATTAACACTCGTCTGTGGAATTAATATATAGGGATAATGTTTATTATTGGGTTAAATTATTATATGGGGATCAATGTTTAGAGATTCTCGAAAGAGATTTTAAACACAAATTATTTAATTCAGGGTTGAAAAAGTAAATTTTGACAATTCTCATGGAACTATTCAGTGAGACTGTGGCAAATATTAGATATTGTGAAATTTGAGTTGCTCATTGAATAATTCCATGAGATATTCTGTGAGACATTGCAATGTGGCATTTCACAACGGCAACAAAAATTTAGATTTTGTAAAATTTTCCATGAGAGCGTTTGTGAGAACAAATAATGCATCGTTTAGCCAAAGTAGTTCAATTTTGGTTTTGTGAAATTTGTAGTTCTCACAGAATGAATCCATGAGACCGTTTGTGAGCTATTCCATTAGAACATACAATGCACTGTTTCACTTAAGTGGGAATAAGACCATTAGAGATTATGTGAGAATCATCTTTATCACCTCGGTGAACTTTCATCGTTTTCACTTTACCTTGGCTCTCAACTCTCTCATTGTCTCTCGCGCCGCTATCTCTCTCATTGTCATCTCTCTCCTCACCGTCACATGCTCTTCGCTGTCAACCACTGCTGTAACAGGTTGGTTAAATTTCATTGCTTTCCCTCTCATTTTGAAGATTATGTTTGTGATTCTGAAAATTGTTTGATTTATGTATTCTTTTGACATTGTTTATTTGGATTTGAAAAACGTAAAGTAAAAGGTGACGCTCTCTTAAATTCAAGTTTACCAAAAATTTCATTTAAAACATGTTGATATATATCTTGTCTAATTGGCACTGTCATTAAAACAACAAAACTTGTGAAATAAGTAGCTGAAACATAGTCTTGTACTATAAAGACAATGACTCTGTCTTCCATTTGGGTAATCTAGTTTTTATTTTTGTAATTGAAGATTAAATTGGGTAATATGGTGTGGATAATTTGATCTTAGTATTTTAACTTGATGGATTATGCTTCTTGGTCTTATCTTGGTTTCAATTATGATTCTTGGAAGTAGTTGTTTCCTTTGGATTTGTGATATGTGAACCAAACCCATAATTTCTTACAGCATATCATATAAAAATTGTGAGGGTTCAATTGTAGATGAATTTTTGTATTAATTAGCATGGTCTTAAATATTATTTTATTAGTTCTATATCACATGATTGAGAATTTAGTTGGTTATATTCGCTCTCTTTGTCTTGACTATATGTATCTACTCTACCAAATTATATAAAAATAATTAGTATTTTATCTTTTCTTATATAGATATTCTCCATTAAAGCAATTTGTTCTAATTTTTTCTTTGGGTAAAAACTTCATAGAACAATTAAATGTAAGAGCTATTTGATTGTTCAACTCATTCAAATTTAAAATATTTTGAAAATTAAATATCACTTAAAATACATCAATAAATATCAAATTAAAATATTATGTATAATTTAAAAATATCAAAATACTAATTAAACTAAAAACATCAATAAATATCAAATTAAAAATATTGTGAAAATTAAATATCAAATTAATATTACTTAAAATTCATCAATAAATATCAAACTAAAATATCATGTATAATTTAAAAATATCAAATTACTAATTAAATTAAAATTATCAATAAATAATCAAATTAAAAATATTGTGAAAATTAAATATCAAATAAATATAACTTAAAATACATCAATAAATATCAAACTAAAATATCATGTATAATTTAAAAATATCAAATTAATAATTAAATTTTAAATATTAATAAATATCAAATTAATAATTAAATTAAAAATATCAATAAATATCAAATTATAGGAAATAATATATTCAAATCCCATTAAGTATTTAGATTTCACATATAGACTTATGTTGTAGTCAAATATCAATTACGTTAGGTGTTGGACGTGGTTTTGGGAGGGGCAAGGGCAAGGTGAAGTGGATGGATATTGCTACCACCTCTGACCCTCAGGAAGACTTGCACCAATTCATGCCATCATCGAAGGTGCTGCCACAGTCACCTACCCCTTATGCGTCGACACGAAATCTAGTTCGAGTCAGATCCGAATCATCTTCTACTGCAGCATTGACACTAGGTCAAATGTAGCTGGTGATGTGGGTTCTTCCCAAGAAAGTCCCCACATCTCAGTGACACCGAGGTTAGCTACCTTTGGTGGGGTGGGGTTGACCTCTTAGGCAAGTCCCCACATCTTAGTCCCTTATGGCAAGTCTCGGACCAAGTACCAGTCACCCCGTCAACAGGAACATGTGGATAAAGACACGTGGGAATGAGTAAGTACACTAATCATACCTAAATTAATATTTAAGAAAAATATAATAGTCATTCCCTATAATAAGCTCAAAATTTTTTCCAACTTTGAAACTTCGGAGCAATCCAAGACCACACTTGGGGGTATCTTTAAATCACATTATGACCGTGTCTATAAAACTTAAGAAAAGTTCCCAATGATGTAAAACACCACAGGTAGGACCTATTTAAGGTATTATTCAAACTTCCACAATTTTTATTCCAGTAACTTTATTTTCATGGTCATTGACTCTAATTATATTATTGGCAACAGGAATAGGGTCCAGCTCATGGAATATTGGGCAAGCCCCTAGTTCAAGGAGGCCTCAAACTATAACAAGAGGAATTGGTCCATGGATTAAGGCACTGCCATCTATTGAGGAAGATCCATCTCCTTCTCTGAGCATACAAAGAGGCTCATAAGTTATTTTTTTTTTACTTATATTTAAAAAAAAAGTTATTATTCTAAAGCACTTTAATTCATTTTCTTTAGGAAAAAAAGTGGGGGAGACCTATTGACATTGCTGAGGTCTTCTATCATATTAATTACAATGCAGAGAAAGGCTAGGTCTATCCCTACGCTGAGAGCATTTACATGAGTTACATTATATTTCATTAAATTTTAATAATATATGTTTATGTTTAACAATGTTTAAAATAACTTCCCACTAATTATAGTTTAACTCATCAGAAATGAGGCCTGTACTCTGCGGCTGGTTTTTACCAATAACAACCTTCTCTGGATGGAGACTATCGATGGGAAGAACATGAGGGGCTGAATATATGGGATGGGTTCTAAGGCCCGCTTGGTCAACAAGCCTCGCTCAAGCCAGCCATCACAGGCCACCCATGATTTTGACTTGTTAACTTGCTGAGGAGCTTTGAAGAGCGATTCCATGAATAATAAGCATAAATCAAATAGCAACAGGCCCGTTAGGCTGAACATTTGCATACAATAAGCTAGTTGGTCCTTCAGATGAATCCTTCTGTAATGATCCTTCTCCCGCCCCCTCTCATTGATCCCCAGGCCTTGTTATCTGATTTCACTACCTCTTTTGTTGAGTCAGATGGCCATCATTGATGTATTACAGTTTTTACATGTTTATATTACATTACGTTTTATTTAATTTTTAACATTTATACATTACATTTGATATAATTGATATACATTTGATTCTTTTGTTTAAATTGTTTATGCTGTTAATTTAAATTGTATTTTCATGTACAAAAAAATTATTTTTTTGATTTTTTTAAATAAAAACTAATAGTAATTAGTTAAATTATTATTTATATATTATTTATACTTATTTTTATTTTTATTAATTTCTATTTAAAAATTTTTTATTTTATTATTTTTAACTTTCTCTCATGGAATCTCTCATGCATTACAACTGTGAGAAAATTTTGTTCCCACAATTCCTTATCGTGTGACATTTAATTTATCTGATGGTTGGTCTCATGGTTTTGATCCATGAGAGAATGTCACAAAAATACTTTTTTAGTTTTCTCTCTCATTAAATCTCACGGTATTGCTTCCATGAGAAACACGCCTCTCACGGACACTTTCACGGTTCGTATAGGTGGGACACTTAATTTATCCGATAGAATATGTTATGGTTTCATTATGTAAGTGCATGTTACAAAAATATTTTTTTGGTTTGAGAGTATTCATGAGAATAATTCGATAATATCTCATGATTTCCTCCTTCTTTTCTCTTGGTATTCAAACATTTTTCTATAGATAAAATCCATGAGATCTTTTCTCATTGTTTGTTTTTGCATGAGAAAATCCATGAGTCATTCAACTATTCTCTCGGCCAAAAATTTGTTAGAAAGTCCATGAAAAAATGCGTGTTTTCTTGTAGTATAATATAAACAAAAAGGAATAGAAAGCAGTGCTAGCCAACTAAACGCGACTTTTATCAAGTTTAAATTTATTTGTTTCTTAATTTTTGTATAAGGATAAATAATAATATTAATATATATATATATATAATTTAAATGTTTAATGATAATTTATGTATAATAGTGTTTATTACTTTATTAATTAAATATTTTTATTTTAGTTAATTAATTAACTAAATTATTATTACATATAATATATTATGCTATATATATAATATATAAATTAAAAGTATATTTTTTTAATTCAAATCTAGTTTGACAGTGGTTGGACTGCAGTTAGACCACTGATCTATGACCGCTACCTCTTCTGGTTCAATAACTAGTCTTATTTTCTAAACATTGCATGAGACTATAGAAGATTTAGGGTTCATTTCTCTTAATGAAAATTATTTTATATTAAAAATATTTATGCAAAAAATACTCATGGTTATGAAAACTAGACCAAACCGACCGATTGAACCAGAAAAACTGAGAACTGGGACCCTAGCCAGTTTGGACCACCCTAATAAATCTAAACTTCAAGAACTGGCCATGAACCCAATGAACCGGGTTCTACCGATATAAATCAAGCAGTCCAACCGGTTCACCAAGTTTTCAATTTTTTGTTTTGGCAAAATTGAGCCAAACGACGCCATTCCATGTGGTTTAAAAAAAAAAAGTGGACGATTTCATTTAGGGAAGGGGGCTTAGGTTAACAATAGAACACTCATGAGCTTCAAGAAGAGAAGACGCTCTTCTTCCTTCATGAGTGTTCGACTGCTGCTGGCTTTCTATGTTCTTGGTCCCTTCACTTACCATTGTCTCTCCCACATGAACCAACGCCACTCATTGCCATCGTTTTGGTGCACTGTTGATCTCTGCCTCACTACATTTATTGTGTGACTTAAAGAAGTTTATTTTGTTTCTGGATGATTATTTGAAGTGAATCTTGAACTTCTTAATATCTTATTGATTTGGTGAATTTGATTCAAGATGTTTATGTTGGAATTTCTGATTCTCTGTCTTACTTTGTGCCGACTATATTCTTAAATATAAACAACTCCCTTTTTATTTAAAAATTTTTTTGGCTAATCACAGTTTCAGGAATAAGGCTTGGTGGGTTAGTGTTCAAGTTGGTTCAAAATAGTTATGGTGACATGTTATTACTCATTAATTTTTAAATTGATTTGGTTATAAAAAGTTGTAAAATTAATAGCATGCTAATTATTTCTCACTACCATCATACTTTACTTATTATATACACAGTATAAGCACCCTAACAAGACCTTAAACATCTTGTCATTCATTAAGATAATAAGTTATAACTTATAACAAAGCAGTAAACTAGCAAGAAAAAGAGTCCAAGACCACTAATTACACTCTTCTACTACAAAAAAAGGGTTTTCCATATTATATAGACCTCACTAACCAACAACTAAATGACAAAAGCAAAAGTAAATGTCACAGGTTCAAAGTAAATCCAAACTTAGATGTTATGTCCCACTTTAGTATTGACTATAACATGATTTCACTAGTGTGTAATCAAAAATATAGGACAGCTTAGGCACATAACTCATCTATTGTATCATTTAAAAACACCTGCAAACCACTTCTATTACATTTCCTAACCAGATTGCAGTTGATCTAATGGGACTGAATCCAGTAAAGACATCATAAGATTTTGGTATTGTTTTAGCTTGTTTTGAAATTGGGTTTGCCTTTAAGATTTATATAATTTTTACTACATTTCCATTGGCTCTAATATATTTTAAAATTGCACTAGTCATCATCTATTATGCAAGTAGGTCTTGCTTGCTAAAGGAAAACTATCACTTTCTTGTATTGATATTGAATTGAGTTTTATTATGTGGGTAGCATACACTGTTTGGCATTCTAGTTCTTTAGGTGGTACTATGTATATGTGTTTGAATTTGTTCAAAATCCTTGGCTGACTCCTTAGGAAAGAAGAATCCCACCAATGCTAGTAATGGTACACCAATATTAGAGAAGCAATCTACATCCTCTACAAATGTTCATGGAAAGACTGATCTTGCATGGGAGCATTTTGCTTTGAATAAAGAAGGACAAATAAATATATACACTTGTCTATATTGTGGCTCAGTATATAAGGGTGGAGGTATAAATAGAATGAAGTACCATTGTCACAACGTGACAGCCGGTGAAGAGCCATCGCTTTATGACTTTGAGGCGCGTAAGGGAAAACGCAAAGAAAATGGGAGTCGCCACCAATTAATTAGAAGGATAATTGGGATCCCTAAAAAAAGGAAAGGAAAACTGGCCCTTGGAACCAGAGGAATAGTTCGGGAGTCTAATTACGCATAGGGAAGGTGTTAGGCACCCTACAACGTCCGTGCCTAAGGACGGTTACCCTAAATTGTTTGTGCTTAGTGATTTTAATTTATCTAAAATTACCCTTTTTTATTAATAATAATAGACAAAAATGGAAAAAATAAATAACTAGACCTGCCTTACCGAGTAAGTGCCTACGTACCCCAAAAGGGATCAAGGTCAACATAGTTCAAAAATATTTAGATAAGTTGATTAGGTGAGATGTATGATCTCAGACTGGATAATGTTAGAACATTAGGGGAATATAAAATTCCACTTAAAGCCTGGAAAATGAATTAGGAATGGAACAATAGGAAGAATATACCTCCATTGAATGCTCGACAAAATTGAGACTTTGGTAAAATAAAATTCCACTGAAAGTCTAGAAAAAGAAATAAGTCGGACCTTGGGGAAGATGAACTTCCACTGAAAGCCCATGAAGTTTTAGGACATTGGGGAGTATGTAGCTCCACTGGATGTCACGAAGATTAGGACTTTGAGAAGGTAAACTCCTACTAAAAGTCCTTTGAAAGTTGGGTCATTGGGGAAAGAATAGAATTTATGAAAGTATTTGGGCAAGAATGAAAGTTATGGAAATAGTAGAGCTGAAATGCAATTTTTGGAAACTGGGGGTTGAAATGCAATTACTAAAAGTAATGGGGTAAAAATGTAATTAAAAAAATAAAGTTAATAAAAGTTTTAGGGCCAAAATGAAAATTTAAAAATAACAAATAGAAAAAAAAAAACAGCAACTAGAATCTATTCTAAAAATGATAAATAAGATAAGATAACAACTATAATATAACTTTAAAACAATAAATAAAAATATAGCAACCAAAAATAGTAAAAAAAAACAATTAACAAAAACAAAAATAATAAAATAATAAAAAACATATTACAAATAAAACCATAAATAGTAAAAACAAACTAAAAATAAAAAAAAAATATATTAAAAAATAAAAAAAGAAATAAAAATAAAAAAATATTGAAAATAAAACAAAAATAGTAGAAAAAGATATAAAAAAAGATTAGAAGGAAAAGAAATCAACCAAGGATGAAAAAATACCTCTATGATGATTATGAGAATCAACTCTCCTTATCCCTTGTTCACACTTCTCTTTTTAAGACCACCCAAAATACAACATTAAAAAAAAGAAAAGAAATAAAAAAAATAGTGAAAATGAGAAGAGGAGGGTGTGTGTGTCTAAAGAAGAAAGGAAACTAGTTTTTGTGTGTGTGAAATAGATGAAAAAACAAAAAGAAAACAAAAACCCTGGAGAGAATTAAGTTTTTTTGTATTTTTATTTATTTATTATTTTTTTTTTGAGTTGGACAAAATTAAGTGTTTACAACCATCTTGTTGGCATAAAGGGTCAAATAGCCGCTTATAAGAAGGTTCCTCATGATATTGGCCATCAAATGGTGGAGATTTTGAATCAAAAGAAGAAAAGTAAGGAGAGGTTAAATGAACTAAAAGAAGCATTTGAAGATGTTGAAAAGGAACAAGAAGTTCAAGAAGTTCAAGCAAGTATGTCTTGTCCTTCCAATAATCAAACTCCAGCACAAGATAAAGGAAAGACAAAGCAAAGTTTGATATTGGTAGTTCTTTTGCTCCAAGAACAACTCTTGGTTAACAACCAATCCTGAAGAGTGTATTAGCAAGTAAAGAAACATTAGAAAATGCTAATATGGCAGTTGGTATATGGATTCTGGATGTTTGTATTCCATTCAATGCTGTCTAATCACTATAATTTCAGTCAGCAATAGATGCCATTGCTGTTATTGGACCAATATATAAAGGTCTATCTAATTATCATGTGAAGGTTAATAAATTAGGAGGTTGTAAAAAAGAGTGTCAACTACTTGTTGAAAGCTATCGAAGCAATTGGGCAAAAAAATGGATATACAATTATGGTAGATGGTTGGAGTGATCAAAGGCAAAGAACATTGATAAAATTTATGGAATATTGTTTTAGCAGAATTGCATTTGTGAAATCTGTTGATGCCTCAAATGTGGTGAAAGATGCAAAAAACTTGTATAACTTGTTTGTAGAAGTTATTCAGTGGGTGGGACCTACTAATGTTATATATGTAGTGACAGATAATGCAGCCAATTATGTAGCATCTGGCAGGATGATACATGAAAGATATAAGCATATATATTGGTCAACTTGTGCCGCTCATTGCTTGAATCTCCTTTTAAGATATTGGTAACATGTCTAATGTAGCAAAACTAGCATAACATGCTTCAAAAGTGATTGTTTTTATTTACAGTCATATGATATTTTTTTCTTAGCTTAGGAGAAGACCTAGTTGGACAGAGATTGTGCGTCCTAGAATGACCAACTTTGCTACTACTTTTATCACGTTGAAAAGCCTGTATGATCGAAAGCAACACTTGCAAGCTTTAGTGTTAGACAAGCACTTTACAGGTCATAAGTTGAGCGTGAGTACCATTGGAAAAGCTATTAGTGATATAATCCTGAATAATACATTTTGAAATATGCTTCAAAATTGTTCAAGTTGTGGCTTCCCTTATTAAGTTGCTAAGAATTGTAGATACTGATAAGCCTTCTTTGGGTTATGCTTATGAAGGCATGCAAAGGGTTAAGAATGCAATAAAGGAGATGTTTAGGAATAAGAGAATATTCGATGGGATAAGCACTTGAAGCGTCATTTTCATGCAGCAGCTTACTTTTTGAATCTTACATTCTTCTATGATGAAAAATTTATTCAAAAGAATAAGATTCTGTGATGACTTCTTGATTTGCTTGATGTAAAAAGCAATTGTAATAATTGATTTCAAGCATTTAAAGAGATAGAAGTGTATCGAGGTCATGAAGGTAGTTTTAGTTGACCATCTGCTCCCAAGGTGACAAAGTCAGTGCAACCTGATAAGCAATAATTTGTTCTTCATAAATTTAAACAACTATAATTGTTTTCTTTGTTTGTTTAATACTCTAAAAAAATATTGTACTAATTATGTTTGCCTGTTTGGTCAAGTATATTAGTGTTTATTAGTAATTTAGTTAATTATTTTTATTTTTATTTAAGTAATAATTATTATATATATAATATATTAGTATTTTACACTAAATAATATATAATTTAAAAATATTATTTAATTAAAATTTGGTTCGACCTCACTTCAACCTCAATTGAACCATTAACCGATGATCCTTTGCCCCTATCAGTTCAATAACAGGTCCGGTTTTGAAAACATTGAAAATACCTTTTGAAAATTGAATAATTTTTTTTTTGTTTGGGTAATATAGAAAAAATATTTATCTTTTCTCTTATTTGGTTCATTATAAGAAAAAATTTATATTTATTCAAATTGAATGCTAAAAGCATTAATTTGTTTTTAAATTAAACCTAATCACATAAAAATTAAAGTACTTTCAAAATTAATCATAAATATTCCCCTCATGTTAAATATTTTAAATAATAATAAAATATAAAGTAATACAGTGTCTTCATATTTCCAAAAGGTGCATTACAAGATTTTATTTTTTCTTTACTATCATTTTGTGGTATCAATTTCAAATTATTTGAGATACCAACAAAAAAATTATATGCATTATCATTTTAGAGTACATTATCTTTGGAGATACCTAGATGGAATAATCTTTAAAATATATTTCATCTAGTATAATAAGATGGAAAAATATGTGGATTATTCCTTTTTAGTGCCTCTAGATAAATTATATTGAATAATAGTGCCATATAAAATTTAGTTTCTTCTCTAATGTCTCAAGTAATTCTTTATTTGTCCCATAACAACAGGAGAAAAAAATAATGAAATCTCATGAAAACTATATCCAAGTTTAAAAGCATTAACCGTCATTGTAGAAAGCAAATTTCACTTATCATCTACCTCACATCTGTTACCACTTATCTAAAACTCTTCAAAACGAAATAGTTCTTGCTTTCTCTTATTGAGCATATACTACAGGCAAGTAGCTAGCAAAAATAATCCGAGTGCGCTTGTTAATATGTTAATATGATTCCTTCCTATGATTATCTCTATTTGTCTCCATGATTGTAGTCAACAACATCCATTAAAGTTTGGTTTCTGATTTATTGTGATTAATATGTGTAATGATTCTAATCAAACCATGACTCATTATGTATTTATTAGGTTAACATGGGCTCTTTTAGTTTCTCTTCTAAAAGCATATGCTGATATGTTGACATTGTTTTCATCCCACGTTTTTCATGTATATCTGGTATTTTTTTTATAATCAAACCTTGTAGAGCTCTTCTCTGACAATTGAATCTTCACCTCAAAGAATAATCTTGATTTGACAATCCCCGTGTCTCGATGCTACAGCCAAACTCCGACGACCTTTTTTTGCATGTTGGTTTCGTTTGCCACTAATTTTTATACTTTTTGCAAACACCTGATTTTGTTCAGGAATTTAAAAAAAATGTTATTAAAAGATGCGCAATGGAATTAAAATAATACACAATTAGGAAATGGTAACAAGATGCCACAAAAATTACAAAAATAATACAAAAAATTTTATAGTTTTGTTCTAAATTTAGGAAATAAAAATAACAAGATGCAACAAATTCAAATTATTTTTGGCCCATTTTAACTCAATTCTACATATCATTTTCGGCCATAACCAAAAGCCCAACACACCCATTTCAACTCCAACCCTAGAAGCCTAATTTTTGGCAACCTAATTTCCATACCCGGTCCAACCCCTCAGCCCAAATGCTTTAACACAAACCCTCACTTTCCTTTACACGAACCCTAGCCGCCCATTTTCCTTCCCCTCATTCATCACTCTAACTCTCTTCCTCCCTATGGTGCCATTCTATTCCCTAAGGGCCCTACAAAAACCCTAGCCGCTCTGACCCTCTCTAACCTCCTCGCATCTATCCCCTTTTCTGATCTAGCCGTTGGTCATCCCCATTTTCTGCATTCCCTACTCTGCTCCACTTCCAGTTCCAAATTCACGCTTCTGCAATTCACAGCGCCAAATCTACATCCATCCCACTCGTGGTCCTCTCATTGCTTTAGTACTCCACGATTTCATACTCTGTATTCGTACCTTTGCCATTTTTGCCGTGCTCTATCTCTGCTACCTCCATGCTCGACCACTCCTGACATCGTGGCAGACCAAAAGCACGGATGGCTCCTGAGTTGCTCCTAGAAAAGGTGTGGAAGTTGCAGGCAAAAAAGGGGGGAGATCAACTTAAAGGGGCAAAAGATAAAAAAAGAAAAAGGATGAGCGATTTGGGAGGAGTTCTCGTGCTTTGAAGGCATGGAATTTAGGTTTTTTTCCTACGAAGGTTTCTTGAGGGTGATTTTGTTTTTGATTTGTTAATATGATGGTCTGAATTCGGTTGTGGTTTATGATTTTGTAGCTTAGAAAAAAAGAAAACTTATTCTTACTCTTGGTCTGATAACCTAGTACTTTTGATTTGATTCTAGTTCCCACTCTAGTTCCTGATTTTGGCTTATGGTTCCTAATTTTGCCCTATCTTGTCATATACAAGAATACATGGTATGCTAATTAGACTCATGATATCTTAAATTGGATGTTGTTGATCTTGGGGTTCGAATTTGGGTTCAAGATGAGTTAGAAGATGTTTGATTGTCTCTAATTTAGGCCATGGATCATAATTTATTATCTTTGAAAAAAATCTGCTTTGGTTTGATTTTTTTGTTTTGAACTTCTGAGTTGATCTCACGTTTTAAGTCCAAATGCATTTCCCAGTGCTATGTTGTAGGTTCATAATGCAATACTAACATCAGGAAAATCCATGTTGTGTGGTTAATATTCTGGGGTCTTTCCCGTCAATCCAAAAATGGGTTTCATGTACGGTTGAAAAGAGAAGGAATGACTACCCATTATTTTTTTTTTCAAGTATGTTTTACATGTGGTATATGTGTCTTCTAATTTCAGTCATGGTTGAAAATGTGATTGTGTTTCTGTGGTTAGATTTACTTGCTTAAAAGAGAAAAAAGGTGGATTTGTTTTCTTTTCTTTTCAAACTTGGCTTTGAATCATCTAATAAAAAGCTAGTTTTGATTTTTTTTGGTTTACATTTTTCTTTCCATTAAGAATTGGGAATAAATAGCTATTGATGTCTAGGTTTTCTTCCTATTTTATATGAAAATCTGAAATGTTGGCATTTAATCCCCTTTTAATCCTTGAAAAATGAGGCATTCATTGGCGGTTTGATCCTTTTTTTTTTTTTAAACTTTGGGTAGTATTTAAAATTCCCTTATGTTAAGGTCATCAGACATTTTCTTGTAGGGTTGAACACATAATATTTACCTCTTAATATTTTCTTCTCTTGAAAGGTAATGTTGGGGATTAATCTGAAGTTCCAATGCACTTCATGCTTAAACATCAGTTCTAAACAATGTTATTATAATAACTTGCACAACTTGCTTCATCTTCTAAGAGAGTAACAAAAAAGAAAATAAGGTTTTTTATTTTATATGAGTTTTAGGGAAGTTTCAATAAAAATTAAATAGGTCTTAATATGATTAACGACATGTTTGGAGTTTTCTTCTTAAGAAATAAATTGTAAGGACCATGGATCCAAAGCCAAGGTCCTTCTTTCTAAATGATCGGTTTTAAAAAGGGGGTTTCAAAGGCCTATTAAATTTAAAATGAGTTTGAAGGGTCCATTCCAATTAATACTTAAAATGAATTTCAAATAATTAATTTATCTTGCAAAAATGGGCCTAATTAAATACTTTAAGGGGGCGTTTGGTACAGGAAAAATTTTTTTCTCCTAGGAAACATAATTCCTAGGAGTCATGGTTCCTAGGAATCTTGTTCCCATGAATGTAAAAATGTTTGGTCGGTCTTGTATTTTTCTAGGAATGATAGATATTTTCACGTTTGGTTTAGAAGCTATTTTCTTGGGAATCTAGGTAATTTTTACAAATATACCCCTATATATAAATTGCAAGAAATTTATATTTTAAAGAAAAACAGAGGTTGATGGTTAGGGTTGGTGATTTGGGGTTTGGAGCTAGGGGCTTGGAGGTTTGAAGCTTAAGGTTTAGAGTTTAGAATTTAGAGTTTGGATTTTGGGGTTTATGGATTAGGTTAGGGATTTGGGGTTTAGAATTTGGGTCTTAAGTAGAGCTGGCAAACGGGCTGGCCTGGCCCAGCCCAGCCCGACCCATCGGGCTGGCCACTATATTCAAGCTAGGCTAGGCCGGCCCGACTTTGCATCATGCTGGGAACTTGCTAGCCCAGCCCGGCCCTATGCCAGCCCATTGGGCTTTGGGCCAGCCCAGTACTTTTTGACTTATTAAATTTAGATGAGCAGAAATCATGTTTGTTCTATAAAAATAGAAGTTTAGCTCATCAATCATTATTATAGTCTTGTGTAAAAAACATATATATTACTTTCATGTTAGAATAAATAAATATCACTAATTATTGAAGATATACGCTAGGTTGAAGTTCCAGACAAAGTAGCAAAGATTTGATGCCATGAAAGCAGTGAACTCTAATATGAGTTTGCTAACCTTGCTTCCTACTGCAACAGCTTAATTGGAGATGCTCTTGGGAGGAAATATATTTGACTTAGGAGAAGCAAACAATTAAAAATTTAATCATTTTGTTTAAAAAAGAATTTAAGCCTGAAAACGTTAGTTTCCTAATTAGGAAAATTTTTACTATAGTGACTGAATTTGATTACTTGTATTTAGTGAATAATCCAAATTTATAAATGAAAATTGATTTCTTTTGTTATTTTCTTTCATTTATGTGTTGGGTTTTTCATAAATAGATACAGTGCACATTTTTTACCAAAATGATACGAAACTGAAAGTATTTTTGCATTAAAAATAATTTAATTGTCATTTATATATAACATAGCAAATAATGAAATGTGAATTTGTGGATACCCTTTTCCATTTATAATAAATACTAAAATAATAAATTTTATTAAATATGGTGCTATATTAAAATTATTATCGAAAAGACATTCAAAGTATTATCACGTTTGAGAAGCAAACTCTAAAAAAAGAAAGCTAATTTAAAAGGAATAACTAGAAAAAGTAAAAAAAAAAATCTATGTAGTGTGAGTGTTAGGATTTGAACCCATGTCTCATTGGTCAAAATAAATTGTTCCAACCACTAAGCTACAACATCTTTGTAACTAACAACAAAAATTTTAGATATGATATTTTTTTTGGTTGGCCCGAAATATTTCGAGCTCGTTTTTTAAGGGCCTTACCCTATTTTTTTCAGTTTACATCGGGTTAGCCCATCGGACCGGGCCTATTTTACTAGCTCTAGTCTTAAGATTTGGGATTTGGGGATTTAGGATTTGAGTTTTTGGGGTTTAGGGGTTTAGAGTTTAGAGTTTGGGGTTTCAAGATTTATGGTTTGGGGTTTGGAGTACTTGTGGTATGATGGTTTGTGGGGAGGGTAAAATGGTCATTTATATCCCCCAAAATTTTCCCATGAGGTTGGAATCTAAGAATATCACCCCCTACCTAGGAAAATGTTTGTGGGAAACTTGCTAAAAAAGTGCTCTCAGGAATCCTGATTTCCTGGGAAAATTTTTTTAATCCTTGTACCAAACGTTGGAAATTAAGATTCCCGACTAGTAATTCCTAGGAAAGTTGGAAGAATCGTAGTACCAAACTCTTCCTAAATGAATTTTGCGAAAGGGATCAATATCCTATTAGCCATTTTTGGAATTCCGTTCTAATTTGATTTTTGACCCAACACTCTTAAAATTTTGATTTTGCCCCCAATACTTTTAAATTTCTGATTTTGACCCCAATACTCTCAAAATTTTGATTTTGGCCCCAAAACTTTCAAAAATTTCATTTTGACCCCAAACATTACAAAAACTCCAAATTTACCCCATAGCTTTTGAAAACTAAATCCTGATATGGAATAATAAATTCTTTATTTTATTTCAAACATTATGTAGAGAATTATTCTCTCATTCTGTTAATCTATATGTGGAAATTTATTTTCCCATATTATCTTGTTTCTTTCTAAAATTCTATTTGAAGAGTTATTCTCTCACATAATCTGAAACTGCTTCTACACTTGAAGATATCATATATACTTCCCATGCAAATTCTAATCAAATTAACTCGAATAACATGGACCTTAATCTCTTCAAGGGTACATAGGCACTTGCACAGTAAGACAGGTATAATTCCTTCATCTTTTTATTTTCTCTAAATCAAGGTAACAAAAAGGGGTAATTAGATTAACTAAAATACATTAAATTTTAAGTACAAACAATTTAGGGTAACCATTCTTAGGGATGGACGTTGTAGGGTGCCTAACACCTTCTCTACGCTTAATTAAAGTCCTGAACTCTTTCTTTGGTTCCAAAGGCCAGTATTTGGTTTTTAAAGGATCTCAATTATCCTTCTAATTACTTGGTGGCGACTCCATTTTTTTAATCTCTATGTTTTTCATTTTGTCACCTTAAGGTCATGACAGTGCCTTTTTCCCCGCCGTCACATTGACAATTTGATGACTTCGCTAAAAACATTAGAGAGTCAAGCCTTTTTCAATGTATTTGTGCTTCGTATGTGATTTGATTACACCCCATTTTTGTTATTAAATTAGTATTTGTTTCAATATGTTGTGCATATCTGCTTTAAACTACTTTAGCAATTGTGTCCACTTATTTTTATTTCAATTTTCATGTCTGATTGTTTAATCACTTTTCCTAATGGCATGTTCTGTTGGATCCTTAGGGTAGAAAACCATAACTGCGATATTTTGTTTACACCTTAAGGTAGAAGACTATAACTATGATATTTGTTTACACCTTAGGCTATATGACCTTTAACTGCTATATTCTACTATTTTGGGGTTGTTTTTGGGTAGGCCAATTAAGGTTTACAGTTTATATCCTCTTCACACACACTATGCAGCATACACAACCTTTGCACACACTTTGAACCCTATACCCGTGTATATGAGAACCTCAGGTTAGAAATTGGAGGTGGCGTAGTGATGTTCGGTGAGATTTATTCTCCAGAGTATTTATGAAAGCCTTCGCTAAGATTGTTAACTTACTTATAGAGTAGGTTACATATGAAGGCTCTGTCCACCTATGTAAATGCATTGGGAAGTCAAGTTCCTCACTATTTTAGTAGGGGCAGTTTGTTATAGTGACCATTCCATTAAGATCATAGACCCACCTTGAAAATGATGCACTGTTAATTAACCATAAAGGTTACCTGATAATTAGGACCCTAACCATTCAAGATAAAGTCATCACTACCTTATGTCAACCCATGTAGGACAATGAAGGCTGCTCCACTTACATATTTTTGTAACTTTTTTTACTGCTGCATTATGAATTTACATTCCAATATCATTTTATATAGGATTCAATGTCAAAATTTTCAAACCTTAAAAGTAAAAATTGGCATTAAAGATGGAAGCTAGCACTAGTCTATCCAAAAAGAAGTCCAGCATACTGGTACAGTTGACTAATATGAGTAAACTAAAGGCTCTAGAGTCAAGGCTACCTCAAATGCTCAGAGAGTTGTTCATACTGTGGCATGGGGAAATTATGAAATTACTGCACTTACCAATTCAAGGCCTGGCTATAATAGCATTTCAAAAATTTTGAGATACTTATCTCAGATGTTTTACATTCCCAGAGGCTCTTCTTACCCCTATAATAGAAGAATTTGGGACTATGATCGGCCGACCATATTAAAGGAGACTAAGATTTTTAATTACCTAGGACATAGTGCTTCTAACAAGACAATTGCATATGTGCTAAAAAAGGATGTTTCTGAAATTCAAGCCAAAATCATCAAACAGGGAAAGACATAGGGATTATTGCGAGATTATCTAGAGGAAATAGCCAATAGCAGACAGTGGCATTTGTTTACTAAAGTCCTAGCAATGGCTGTATATGGCCTGATCTTGTTTCCATCGGCAACAAACTTGGTGGATCGTGACTCTGTAGGCATATATTGCGTAGTGAAACATTACGATATTAATCCAGTGCCAGCCATATTGGCATAAACATTCCTTACCAGGACTTTGTCTATAAAAATAAGGAGGCAAGCTAAAATGTTGCTTACCAATGTTATATCTCTGGGCAGCAATGCACCTATTGGGAAAGTAGCTAGCTGACAAGATGCCTAAGTTAGGACCTTTTGCCCTTTTCCACGAGCTCAAAATATAAAATTGGAATATAATAGAGTGGCCCCAATTGTACATCGGCTAGAAATTTTCTTGGTGGAATAAGGATGAAGTGGTTTACAGTTGTGACCAATTCCTTTTTGTTCCCTTAATGGGTATCCGATGGTGTATTTCCTATTCAACAATGGTGGGATTCAAGCAGTTAGCATAACTTTAGAGGATATCATCTGCGAAGATCACGAATGGTGGTTGGTTGAAGCTCCAGTAGGTAGCAAGATTGTCATGGTCATAGTTCAATAGTTTTTCCTTTATACGTAATAAGTGATAGGGATTACTTATTAGGTCACTGATTCGGGTAACTCCGCTTGACCGATTTCTCGAAATCAGAGGAGGATCTCTCATCTGATGACCCTAAATAAGAAGGAGCTGCTCTTGATGTGAGATCAGCAGCAAAAGAAGAAGAATTGGATGCACCAGAGCAACAGCCCCCCGATAAGCCTTAAAAAAAACACACACACAACGGACCGGACACAAACAAAAGAAACAAGAAAAGGGCCATGATGATGATCCTATGTTCATTTTCACCCTACCCCGATGATGCGCTCCTAGCTCGCGGAGCTACATACCGAAAAAAGAAAAAAATAAGAATCTCTCTATTACTTTGAGAAGAGAATCGTTGGTTTGACCGACGAATTACGTGGGAAATACGAGATCTAGGCAAGCCACGCCCATTTCTCCCCTTGCCCTTGAACGATAGAAGAACTACTTATCTTCTCTTAGATAGCGGTCGATTGGTTCGCATCTATGGTCAATCAATAGATCCGCAGATCTATTCTTCTATACGAGAAATCGCCATCTCATTGCACCACCATGACACCGATTCTCGTTATTTTTTCGAGCCCCCCATGCCGTGACTTCGACTTTGAGTATGATGAATGAGTGGAAAGATCTTTATAGAAGTCCCTGTCCGATTCAACCAAAGAGTTAGTATCTATAAAAGAATAGACCATTAGCAATAGTGTGCAAGAGCTATGTCCGAACAAAGAGACAGGCGACCCAGAGGTTAGCCCTTCTCATCACTCCCCACTCTCTCTTATAGGATAACCATAGTAGAAACTTTCCGGTCCTTGAACTACTGTTGGACCAAAGGTTTAGAATCCTCGGTTGTGCCCCATTACTATAAATTTGGATGAAGGGAAATCTAGAGTGCATAGAGAATAGGTTCACAAAGCCTTACCTGCACACAAAAAAATCCCAATTGTGGAATTATGTTCAAGTGAATGGCCAGGACCGTCTTTCAAAATCAGAGTGGATTTCCATTTTCCAGAGTCGGAACAGTCAGAACGTTGAATGGAGAGCTCCTGGGGTGAAGCCTTGCCTAGTAGCATATAGATGTGGAAGCGACCCTTGGCTTCCTTTGTGGGGACCCTGGTCCAGAAGCAGTTTGGTACAAAACAGTTTGTCCTTATGACACACGAGCTGAGTGAACTGGAATTATCATACAAAGACGGAGGAGCCATAGCCTTAGTAAAGGAAATAGCGAAGGCTTGGAAGCAGGTACACCGGGTCACGCCTGGAAATTATACAGATGCAACTGCCGAAGGCTATCCTGTCTGGCATGCCAAACGAGGTAGTGGATTCCTTGCACCGAAGGTTTATGGCCCAAACTTGCCAATACCAATGATAGATGACGCAGAAGATATTCGAATGGGGATTGAGGCTCAGTATGAGTTGGCTACTGACCAGCTTCAGGCAGAAAACTCCACTTTGTCACTAGAAAACAAAAGACTAAAGGCCCCTAAAAAGCTTGAGGTCAATCAGTCCCTTCCTCACAGCTATTCTTTGAAAGTAAATCAGAAGATGCCATTCAATGCAGTAGATTATCCTATTCCTATTGATTCATGTCCTGAACCACCAGGAACTATTCTTTCAAGAGCTTATTCGAATTCTATAGCAGTCCTTACACCGGTGATTCAATCAGTTCCTAATCTGAGGATGATAGTTTGACCCGATAAAAGCATGGTAAGACTAATTCAGGTTACCGTCCGATCAGACGAAGGCTCCCTCACGAATCCGAACAAAGCTGCTCAGCCATAAAAAAATTTACAGTAACCAAGCTAGGAATGCGCTTCGATACCTTTCCAAGAGTCACTCGCTTCTTTAAGCCATGCCCTTAGCACCAAGACTAC
>JASKGM010044902.1:0-21439 GCA_034509205.1 Ceratonia siliqua
TGGTATACACCTTACGGGTTTCACACCATCCTTTGTTCGATTAAAGGAAACACTCAATATTCCATTTGGGGCATGTAGTAATCCTCCTTTGATTTATGATAAAATCTGATGGGCACCACTGTGACGATTGGTTGGTTATTATGAAAATTTTGGGACATTCAGGATACCTATGTTTGTTCCATTTTTTGTTCTCTTGCTTTTTTATCATTACTGTTTTAGTTTTTTTTTTTAAACTGTTTCACTAATTCTATTTTTATTTTCAATTTGTTTTTTTATTCTGTTTTTACTTTTAATTCTGTTTTTTATTTTATTTTCAATCTTTTTTTTAATCCTGTTTTTTTATTATATTTGATTCTATTTTTTTTCTGTTTTTTCTGTTTTCTATTTTTTTTCTGTTTTTTCTATTTTTTTTTATTTTTGTTGTTTGTTCTGTTTTTTATTCTGTTTTTTTATTATTTCTGTTGTTTGTTTTGTTTTTTATTATTTCTATTTTTTTGTTCTATTTTTTATGTTTATGTTTTTTTATTTTTAATCTGTTTTTTATTAATTATGTTTCTTTTTTTTAATTTTTTTAATATGTTTTATTATTTTCGTTTTCTTTTTTTCTGTTTAATTTTTTTATTTCATTTTTTGGGTTCTGTTTTTTTAATTGGTTCTTTTTATTATTTCTGTTTTTGTGTTCTTCTCTGTTTTATTAATTAATTATTATTTCTAATTTTATTTTATTTTTTTTGGGTTTTGTTTTACTGTTTTTAGTTGCTATATTTTTATTTGTTGTTGTTAAAATAGATTTTGGTTGTTATTTTTTTATTTGTTGTTTTTAGATTTGATTTTGACACTAATATTTTCATTAATTTTATTTTGGCTCCAATACTTTTCAAAATTTAAATTTTAACTCCAATACTTCTTAAAGTTTGAGTTTGGACCCTAATATTTTCAAAAATCTAAAATTAGCCCCAATACTTTCAAAAATGATATTTTGTCCCCAAAACTTTACTCCAAAGCTCCTAAAAGTTTTTGATTTCAATACTAGGATTCCTTAAATTTATCTTAAAACATTATGTGGGGAAATACTCTCCCATTTTGTCAAGCTTTATGTGGAAATTCGTTTCCCATACTGTCTTCATTCCTTTGACCATTATGTGGGAAAATATTCTCCCATCTTGTTTAAGCTTTATGTGAAAATTTACTTTCCCATAATGTCTTTATCCTCTCAAACATTATGTAGAGAATCGATCTCTTATTTTGTTAGACCTTATGTGGAAACCCAATTTCCCATATTGTCTCAATCCTATCCTTAAGCAAAATTTAATTTAATTAATCCGAACTACGTGGACATTGATCCCTTAAGGGTACGTAGGCACTTACACAGTAAGACAGGTTCAATTTTCTCATTTCTTTATTTTTCTCTAAAAATTAAAATAATACAAGGGGTAATTCAAACAATAATTTTTAAGCACACACGATTTAGGATAACCATCCTTAGGGATGGACGTTGTGGGATGCCTAACACCTTTCCACATGCAATTAGATTCTTGAACCCATCCTCTGGTTTCAAGGGCTAGTATTTGTTTTTAAAGGATCCCAATTATCCTTATAATTAATTGGTGGCGACTTCAATTTTTATCTCTGTATTTTTTTCCTTTTGTCGCCTTAAGGTCACGACGGTGCTATTTTTTCGGCCGTCACGTTGTGACAATATCGATCAACCCAATGTTCTTGATCAAGTGGTATGGCTCCACTACGCCAAGTAAAGGAATTATATAAGCTAAACAAGTAAGCACCCCTGCAGATAACAAGGCTTTTAGGAATGTTTTCTGGGGTTCCTCAACTTCATCAGCCAAAGTACTAGCACTATCCCAAAAGTTCAAGTTCCAAAACAGAGTGTTGAAGTACAAGGTCCAGTCCTTCTTCACACCCTTCTGACCCAATCTTAGCCATCTTCTCAAATCAATTTTGGGAATCGAAATCAAGGAAAGTAATACAAAGGGCATAAGTGAAACAACTGCTAGAGCAATTGTAGTATAACCAACTATAGTCAGACTAGTATAATTCAGAAAAGAAAGAACACAAGTGGAGATGAATATGGACAAGTAGCGAGATAAGCCAGAAGACAAAGATGGAAGTATCAGCTTCAAATAGTCTACACAGAGAACTGGGAATGCGGCTAAGTTTATAACCCCGCTAAAGAACTTCCAAAAGCCCATGAAAGAGGACCAAAAGGGACCAAAGGCATCATTGGCCCAGATGATGAACTCGACATTGCCAAGGAAGGTGGTGGTAAGCTTTGTCGTAACAAAAGCCTCTGGTATACTCCAGATGAAGGGGAAGCCAAGGATGGCAAATAGTGGCCCCACAACCCCCACTGTATACTCTTCACTATAGGGACCACCAGCAACCTCAAAATAGATAAGAAAGGCTAGGGGGATGAGAGTTAGTTTCTTGGCTGATGGACTAGCAGGCTCGGGGTTCTGGTGTAGGTCAAGAAGGTGTTGTTGGGAACTTGAAGAGAATAGGGAATCCTCTATTATGGGTTATGGTTGGTTGGTTGGTTTGAAATTAGATCCTTTTGATTATTCCCATAGGATCCCAATAATCAGGTTCAGATGCTTCAAAACACGGCAGTGGTACTCTTCTCAGCTATTTCACTTGTCATATTGTTATTTGCCTCAGACTTGTAGGCAAAATCATCTAAGCTTTTCGCCGAACCCTCTTCTATTTCGTCCAACTCTGAACTTATTTATGGTTCATAATATAATCATGTTATGTAGTAAGGAATATGAAGAAAAGAAATAGCCATGTGTATCCAGGAGTAGCAAATCCGGATAATCCCTTGCTGTAGCATAATATCTTATACATTCTGTTATAGTTTCATGCTTTTTATATGCTGTAATGGTTCCCAAAGATAATCAATCAAGAACCTAATTCTCAAATCTCTCTCTCTCTAAATTCTGGAGTTGCACATCCTCGAATTGTGCATTGTTACTGTAACATTGGTGTTTTCATTGAGAGGATTCAGCCATAGCAAACCAGTTGTGAGACTGTGATATTCAGGCATTGGAGGAATGTTAGAACCAACTTGCTTCTCAAGATGAGCAACTAAGTTCATTTAAGTTGATATTGAAGGAGATCAATTTGAAAGTGACTTCCCTATAAAATCATTTAGAATAAAGCATGAGAGGTCCTGTAAGCGATGTGTCAGAACAGACTTCATTTTCGAGGATTTGATCGGAGAAGTTATCTGGAAATAGTGTTAAAGTCGTGCAACCACCACAAATCTTGAAGCTCGACATGCTTGGATTCGACAGAAAATAACCTCGCTTAAGTGAGAAGAAAATTGTAAGGATGGAACATGAGACCAAGACACAATTGTTTCTTCATTATTTTAAAATATCAAATATCCAAATTTCTGTTGAACTTTATAAGTTGAAGATGATGCAAACTAGAGTTTTCATTGTGTGTACACCAACCAATCTGGGCTATTAACTCCTTACCATTGCAAAACATATTGGAATGATTTCAGATGCAATGCAGAGTGTGTTAGGTGTCAAGACCTATGTTTCATGGATGGAAAGGCTTGATCATTTCAAAATCAAGTGGAAATGTAAACTCTGGCAAGATAATCCAACTTTGGTTCATGCAAATTTAAACGTTTCGAAACAAATTCACGTGAAATGGACTGAGTATATTGACGTCATTATGCCGTCACCAATGAAGAAGTGGTGTGAGCTTGATGATTGGAGCTTTGAGCAGAAACTGATATTGCAAGGATGTGAGCCTCTGCCAGCTAGAATGGATGATAGGAGCATCGCTGTTGCAAGAGGACTTCCTCCTATGTTTTTGAGCTTAGACCAGAGGTTCCTATTCTATGATAATGTGTTTGATTTGGTTCATGCTACAAGTGCCTTGGCTATTAGAGGGAAGGTTGAAAAATTAGAGTTTCTAATATTTGACATTGATCGCATTAAATTAGTTGCCTATTGTGCATTAAATTCCTCCAATCAATGCCTTAAGGTGGCTCATGTTTCTGATACTGAAGCTATTGGGTTAGTTTTTTGTAAAATCAAAGATGAATCTTGGACTCCTATTGAAGCAAGGAATGTTACAAAGTGGACCAGATTTTGGAGTATAGCAATTCAGGACCAAGTTATATGTTGTGACACCAAAGGGATTAGCTTATGTTTTGGGTTTTGATATTAAAGATACCAAGGCTATAATGCCTCTGCCTTTATTCTAGATTGACCAGCCAATTCGTGGAAGCAATAATGTTGAGTTTGATGATAATGGGTTGCGGTATCTTACTAATATTGAATTAGCTTCTCTGGTACTGCACCCTACAGAAGGAGAGTTGTCTCTAGTCCTTGAGCTTAAGGTTGTTGATTATACAATTATAAAGTTTTGATTCTATTCTTACTTCCTAGAGAAAGGATCTCATGTGCTTAAACTGGATAGAAGTGGCCTATGATGGGTGCAAGTTGATGACGTGGGTGATGCTCCGTTTTCCCTTGAATTCCATCACATTGTTTCACATACTTTCTCTGACTTTATGTATGAGCCCCACTTACTTCGTGTGCTTGTTGAGATCGCACGTTTTGTAGGCTCTACTAGCATGGCTGCCTGGCAATTCCTTGACATTGAAGGAGGACCCAATGCAGTTGGATTTATCCAAGAAAAGACATATGGTGAAATGGGGAAGTGTTCTACAGTTTATGGAGGATTGTTGGCTAGTGTTAAAGATGATGAGATAGAGAGACTACCGAGGTACAGGAGTGGCGTTGGGGTATTGTACACGGTTGGGAGTGATATTTTAAAAGGAAAATCGCAAGTTGAGAGAGGTGGCTAGAGGACAACGAAGGGGAAGAGTTATGTGGAGATTTATGGGGTTGAGAAAGCAGCCAGTCGATTTTATCTTCATAAGCAGCTAACGCAAATGGAAGTTAACATTACAAAAGCTACGAAGTCAAGTTCAAGACGAAGTGAATGGTAGTTTATGGAAGCTAGAGGTCCTGGAATGTTGGATATGACAAGGATGATCTTGTTGGCATTGCAGTTCGCAAGGTTAAAGAAGAAACAAGTTGCAACTACTAGTGGGTTCCTTTGATGAGATTAGCATTCATCACCCAATTTTTGACCTTGAGGACAAGGTCATTTTTGAAGGGGAAGAAAATGTTAGGAGAAGAAATAGCCACGTGTATACAGGAGTAGCAAATCCTAATAATCCCTTGCTGTAGGGTAATATCTTCTTATTCTATTATAGTTTCATGCTTTTTATATGCTGTAATGGTTCCCAAAGATAATCAATCAAGAACCAAATTCTCAAATCTCTCTCTCTAAATTCTGGAGTTGCACATCTCGAACTGTGCATTGTTACCGTAACAGAATATATAATCTCCCCGCAAGAAATTTGCACCTAAAATTATGGCTTAGAAGTTAGAATGATTTTAGGAATAAAATGATTTATTCCACTCATTAATTTCTTTTGATCCAGCCTAAAAATCGGACGTTCATAAAGCAATTTGATTGGATTTTAAGTTCGAATTTGATTTTGGATACCCAAATATTTTACTTGGGTACTGGTAGTATGCTTACTTGTAAAGTTGATAATCCTAGATTCATTGTGGATATAAACACCTAACGTAGATTGAATTCTACCCACGACCTCCTGATTCGATTAAACAAAAGTTCCATAACAAAATCAAAATTCCTCCAAATGAAATTTAATTTTGCTTTCCAAGCTCTTCCCTTGGCCATTTCTTTACTTTTCTGAAACATATATTTTTCAATCTCTGCGATATCATTGAGGTGATCTATAATCTACTCATTCCATAGCATGTTACTGTGTGCCAAATTGTTAATGACTGCTAGTCTAGCAATATCTCTTTTTATTTTAAGTACTAAAAAGTTTGATGTTAAAGATTCGATCCCTACCATGTTATTTTTCCTATATTCCCAGCAACCAACCAAAAAAAAAATGTAACATGTTATTGCGAAAGCAATCTCACAAAATCAAACCATCAAAGAAGGAAGTTGGAGCATAATTTGAAGTATGTTGAAAAGAATACTGGTTATTTGACACAAATGAACATTTGAAATGTTAAAATAACCAAACCTTTAAAGTGTGTTTGAAGGATGGCAATCAATGGAATGAACGAAACCAATGGAAAGGAAACTTTTTTCCTTGTTTGCAAGTTCTAAAACTTAAGGAGGGGAGTGAAACGAGGGAAGCCGTTCCTTTCTCTCTCTTTATAAACATTAAATTTTGTTCCCTCTGGGAGTAGAGAGTGGGAACACTTTATTTTATTTATTTATTAATATTTTTATCCTTTATTTTTATAGCATAATAAATTGCATATTCATTCTTTCAATTTTTTTTTTCTGCTTTCACTTTATCTCTTCTCTCAAATTTGATTTTTTTATATGGAATTATCACCGCTAAATCTATTTTTTTTATATGAAACTATCATTGATTTCTTCAAATCATGTATGTTATGTATTAAATTGTTATCCTCAAATATGATTTTCATTTATTTTTATTATTATGAGTATTATGAATTTGAAACTGCAATTTTATTTTTTATTTAAATTAATATTTAAATCCATATATTGTGATGTCTATTGAATTTTTGTTCTATTTTAAATAAGGATTCTATTGTAATTTTGTATCTATAATGTTTATTATTTCTTTCACTTTTATTTGAACTTCCAAAAAAATGGAAGGAAATTTCCATCCATTTTCATATTAAAGTACCAAACAAAGAAACGGTACAAAAGGTATTTTTAATTAATCATTATCACTTATTCTATCTATCTTGCATCACTCACTATATGTTGATCGACTAAAAAAATATTTTTAAGTTTTGTGAGAATAGCATTAATCCTTGTATTCTTTTAAAGTTGCATTATCAAATCCTTATTAATTTTTGTAATTTAAACAAATAAACATAAAGACAAAAATTGACAGAAAATATTCGAATTTGAATGAAAGGATGCAGTAAACTTCAAGCTGTAAATCTCCAACAATTAACATCATGATCAATCCTCAACATATTTATTTATGATCAAAATTTTCCTTTGTCATTAACAATATTAAAACTTTTCTCACCAGCTCGTTTTATTCGATATTATGACAAGTCAACAGGAGATGGAGGGGATTTTATAACATTCTTAAAAATAAAATAATAAAAATTTGGCAAAAGATTGTAAAATCATAATAATAATAATTAATATTCACCACGTAATTTTTCTTTATGATAGGTTGTACATAATTCATTCAATAATTCAAAAGTATAAAATATACTTTGTTAAGTCTAAAGAGCTATAGTTTAGGTCACTCACAAAAAAATCAATTTTCTCTGGTGTACCCTTTTCAAATGTCACTACCTAACCCCAGTGACGAGTGGTAAAATTAAGAAAGACCTCTTAGCTTAAGCAAGTCTAACCTTTATCTCAAAAGTGTATTCTTAAACATGATATGAAGAAAATAAAAATTCCAAGAAAATGCTCCGAACATGAATATCATTTCCATAACAGAAGTTCAAAGATTTCACAAAAATACAATTCCTTCAAGTAGGTTAAATTTTCATAAAAACATGTCCTATTTTTACTTCTCAACCCTTAGAGTCAAACTATACAACCTATATATGACCTATTGGAAAGTTATGGAGAATAAATGTCTGAGGCATTATAACACTGTTCTCGAAAGATTATTCCTCACCTCCCAATGGTGCAAAGACACAAACAGCAACAATCCTTCCAAGATACAACAAACTTTCCAGTTGCTATGCATTAAGTAGCTAGGTCACATGAAGAGCAAAATAATAATAATTTAAAACCTAGCAGAGTAGCCAGAGGAAGAGACAGTTCAAAACCAATATCTATCTAAGTGTTGTTAGTCAAAACATACTAGGTTTTAAATTATTTTTTTTGACTTTGGTAAACAAGTGATCAGGTGGGATAAGACTAAAATTTTCAGATACAATCAGATAAGGTGAATGTTTTCAAATAAAACCAAATAAGTTATTAACAAAATAATAGGTCAATAACCAACCAACCACGTTTTGAAATCCAGACTAAGTCAAATGTCGATTTTTCAAATAAGGAAAAATATTCTATCCAAACCAAGTCAAATATAGGTTTTTCATATAAGGAAAATTTTTTAATAGAATAAAAGGCAAAATAAAATTGGAGCATAGACTATGTTTTCGCACACAGAGGGGAAATCCACTGAAATCAACACTTTCCCAAGCTTTGGCTCAATTTCGTGGGTGCGAGCATAGTCCACTTCCAAGCTCTTTACCATGTCTAAGGAGGAGAATGACATATAAAGCCAATAGGAAGTTCATTTCCAAGCAATGTGAGACTCTTGAAATAACTTACTTTTCACAATAAAATCAAGAGTTTATATGAAAAGCCGACATTTGACTTAATTTGGATTTTAAAGCTGGGCTAGCTGCTTGTTGACCTATTATTTTGCTAATCACTTATTTGGTTTTATCTGAAAACATTCACCTTATATGATTTTATTTGAAATCATTAGTCTTATTCCATCTGATCACTTGTTTACCAATGAGAGGAAAAAATCAAAATCTATTATATTTCAACCAATAACACTTAGATAGATACTGGTTTTGCATTGTCTCTTCCTCTAACTACTCTGTTGGGTTTTCAATTATTATTTTTCTGCTCTTCTTGTGACCTAGTTACTAAGTGCACAACAACTAGAAGGTGTTTTGTATCTTGGAAGGATTGCCGCTATTCATGTCTTTGCACCCTTGGGAGGCACAGAATAATCCTTTGAGGACGATGTTATACATGCCTCGGACATTTATTCTCTATAGCTTTCCAACAATCTCAAAGGATTATTTTCTATAGAGTTGCGAACAACAACCCTCCTATTGTTGATGAGTCGTCTGCTGCAACTATGCCTACTCCTTCTGCTAGTCCTTCCATCCCAGTCATTCCTACCTCCTTGCACTATGCCAAGCCATTCCTTGACATCTCAAAAATCAAAAGTTTTTACGGCAACAACTTTAAGAGGTGGCAAGAATGAGTTTTCTCCTTCTTGGATGTTCATGGGGTTGTGTTCACATTAACAGAAGCTAAGCCAGAAGGTGGAACAGTCAATTCAAAGCAACTAGATCACTGGATACACGCAAATATAGTTTGTAAGCATACAATTATTAACATTCTGTTTAACAAATTATTTGATGTCTACGATCCTTATAAGGAAGCAAAAAGATTTAGGACTTTATGATCACCAAATATACAGCTAAAGATGTAGGCAAACAAAAATTTGGGATATGAAAATTTTATAGGTGGGAGATGACCAATGACAAGGAAGTCAAAACTCAAATCAATGAATATCACAAGTTATTGGAGGACCTTAAAGCATAAAACATCAACCTACAAGAAGAATTTGTAGCTGATATGTTAATTGAAGAATTGCCCAAATCATGGAATGTCTATAAGCAACATTTGAAGCACAAGCATAAACAACTATCTTTGGAGGACTTAATTGTGCTCATCATAATGAAGAGAATAACCAAAAGGAGCTTAAAGCAACTAAAGCAAAGGAGATGGAATCAAAAGCAAACTTGCTACAAGGCAACTCAAGTTCCCACAACAATAACAAAGGTATGCAAATAAAAATAATTATGGTAATAAGGCTGGTTACACGCCCAAAGTGAATAACTCTAATTTTAAGAAGAAAGACTCTTGCTTCATTTGTGTAAAGTCATCACCATGCTCCTCAATGCAGGAAAAGAGTGAGAAATGATAATCTTCCTAAACCTAAGGCAAACTTAGTTGAAGCAGATGATGATATAATTGCTGCGGTTATTTCTCAAGCTAATATTATGGTTAATGTAAAAGAATGGGTGGTAGATTCTTGTACTACTAGGAACATTTGTATAAACCAATTGCTTTCACCACCTATACTGTGTTGGAAGAAGGATAAGAAAATATTTATTTTGGAGATTCAAGAACTGCATAAGTTCTAGCTTGGCAAAGGCAAAGTTTTCTCAAACTTACATCTGGCAAAACTTTGGCACTGAGCGATGTTCTTCATTTCCCCACTAAGAGCCAATCTTGTTTCTGTAGCCTTGTTGGGAAAAGTTAGGGTGAAAGTGTCTTTTGAGTTTGACAAAATTATCATGAGTAAGAATAATGCTTTTGTGGGAAAGTGCTATTGTAATCGAGGACTTTTTGTATTGAATGTTTTTGAGATTTTTAATAAGAATGATGAACATTCTTCTGCTTGCTTGCTTGATTCTATTGATTTCTAGCATGCTAGAGGCCATGTTAGTGTAAGTTATATAAAGAAAATGCATAAATTAGGAATTATTAATAATTAAAATATTAATAAATGTGAAATTTGTGCTGAGACTAAATTGACTAAGAAAACATATGCATCTATTAGTACAGAGTCTAATTTTTTAGATTTAATAACTAGAGGTGCTAAGAGTTACTATGTAACCTTTATAGATGATTATTCTAGATATACTAAAGTATATTTAATTAGAAATAAAAGTGATGCATTTAACGTGTTCATGTCTTAAAAGGCTGACATTGAAAATCAACTTAATAGAAAAATTAAAAGGGTTAGATATGATAGAGGTGGTATGTCGTATTTTATGATTATTGTGAAAAAGAAGGAATAATTCATGAGACTACTCCCCTTTACTTACCTGAATCAAATGGTGTAGCTAAGGGTGTCTAACTAACATACTAATCCTAAAAAAAAGGAAAATATGTTAAAAAAGACTTTTGATTGCATGTTCATTGGTTATGCTGAACATAATCCTCCATTTCTTGGTTTAAGGAACAATGCTAGTGAAGTGTTTAAATTTTATCATGAAGCCTATTGCCATATTGTTCAAAAGAGTATTGATTATGTCACAAGAGTCGTGTTCTCTTGGTACTTCCTACATGATGGCATGGTTTGCTGTTTCTTGATTGAAATGGTGATATCTTTGCATCCTAAGTTAGATTGAATTTTAAGGATGAAACAAATTTTTTTTCCTTGAATATAAATTTGTTTATGGGCCCAATGTCACTAGATTGTGTAGTAATTATTTTCATGATCGTTTGGAAGCATGAAACACTCCTTTTGCTCTTGAGCCTAAGTTACATCATTTAGTATTTTCTGTATGTTGTTATTTTGGTTATTTATTTGGTTGTATAAATTTTAAAATATATGGTGTTATTTTATTCTTATATATATTTGTTCTTTCTCTTGTATGCATGGGATAAGACTTTCCTTGGGTTTTTACTTATTTTCATTTCATAGGTTTTTACTTTTGTGGGATGTATTGGCATTTCAAGTTGTTTCTTTTAATCTCCTAGTTAGGTTCTTTGGAAATCCAGGGAATGAATTAGGAATTAAAATTCTAAGTTCCAAGGGAGTTTCACAAAACAACTGCAGTATTTGACACCAAAAGCCATTGATAAAAGTGTAATCAGACTTTTAATAGTTTTTTTGGAAAAAGAAACTACTAAGTATCAATTTTTCACAAACATAAACGGTTAACTTGCAAAACAAATTTAACAGCCATTCTTCAATTTACAAAAGGGTAATGTTGTGAAAGTGGGTCCAAGGCCTAGAATTCCTTTTAATGAAAAAAATATGAATTTTGGTTTTTAAAGAAGCCCATAATTAAAGTCTTTGAGTTTTAAGTGTAACATTATTTAAAATGAAATTGGGTTCCAAAAAGCCAGATTCTAATCATGTATTTTTCAAATTTAGATAACATTTTATTCAAATTTAGATGAAATTTGGAAGTGGATTTCAATGGCCCATTCAATTAGTCTTTTAAAAGGGTTTCTAGGATCCAAAATAAGTAAGAAAACCACATGTGTAATCAAGTTATATTTGTCTACCCTTCTTTTTCAAATGTGATTTCAAGGATCACCATTCCTTACCATACATTATATAGTGAATTATTCTCTTATAGTGTCTTAGGCTTTATGTGGAAATATATTTTTCCTATTTATCTAATTCTTCATAAACAATATGTGAAAAATTATTTTCTCATGTTGTCTTAATATAAAGATTTATTCTTCTCTACTGTCTTATTTCACCCATAGGTTTTTGGTGGAGGTTTATCCTCCCACATTGTCCTAACCTCTAAAGATTTTGGGTAGAGATTTATTCTCTCACACTATCATCAATTTTGCTTTAAGGTCAAGATTATATATCCGCTCTAAGCAAATCAGATACTAACGCCTTAGGGTTGAGATTATATATTTGCATCACGTAAAACCAAAATACTTTCTGCTTTACGGTTTAGATCATATATCTGCCCTTAGCACATCAAAACAATATCAAACCACATGAACCTTGATCTCCATAAGGGTACATAGGCTCTTACATAGTAAGTCAGGTCTGGCTCTTCTTATCTTTCATCTTTTTTCATATTGCATTCATAAAAAATGGTAATCAGAATAATTAAAATACAATAAAATTAAACGCAAACAATATAGGGTAACCATCCTTAGAGATGGATGTTGTGGGGGTGTCTAACACCTTCCTCACTTGTAATTCGACTATTAAACCTTTCCTCTGATTTCAATGGCCAGTTTTTGAGTTTTTTTAGAGGATTCAAATTACCCTCCTATTTAATTGGTGGCTACTCCATTTTCATAAAATCTCTGTGTTTTAAACATCCGTCACATTGGGACATTGATACACTATTATTGAGACAAAGAATGTTGAAATTTTTAAACACATTTTCCCATTCCCTAAGAAATTACTAAATGATAATTTAGAAAACTCTGTTGAGGAGTTAAGAAAGAGCAAAAGGCCTGGAAAACTAAATTCTTATGGAAATAATTTTTACTCAAACTTATTATGAAGCTATTTCATCAGTTGATTTTGTGTTTTGGAAAAAAGCAATTAAAACTGAGATTGATTCCATTTTACAAAATGAAACTTGGATTTAGTTTATTTACCCCTAGGAACAAAAAAAATTGGTTGTAAATGGATTTTCAAAAGAAAACTTAACCCCAATTGTTCTATTGATAAATATAAAGCAATGTTGATTGCAAAATGTTTTACTCAAAAACAAAACATTGACTATTTTGATACTTTTGCTCTGGTAGCTAGAATTTCTTCTATTAGAATTTTGATTGCTTTGGTTTCAATTCATAAAATTTTTATTTATCAAATGGATGTTAAAACAAAATTTTTAAATAGAGATTTACATGGAACAACCTTGGTTGTGTGGTTCCTAGTTTTGAAAATAAAGTTTGCAAATTGTGTAAGTCTTTGTGTGGTGTAAAACAAGCTCCTAAATAGTGGCATGAGAAATTTGATCTTTATTTTAAGTAATGTTTTTTCTATAGTGGGATTGGATAAGTGTGTTTAATGGTGAATATGTGATCATTAACTTGTATATGAATGACATGTTAATATTTGACACTAACCTTGACATAGTAAACATTATTAAACAATTTCTTACTTCTAAATTTGATATGAAAGACTTAGGTGAAGCTAATGTTATTTTGGGTGTAAAAATCATAAGGAAAGATTTTGCTATAATGCTATCACAAGAAACTATGTTGAGAAACTTCTTAGGAAATTTGAAAATTTTGATGTGATACCTGTGAGTACACTTTATGATGCTAACACTCAATTAAAGAAAAATTGAGGTAATCCAGTTAGTCAATCAGAGTATGCTCATATTATTAAGAGTCTGCTGCATTTAATGAATTACACTCAGCCCGACATAGCTTATGTTGTGTGCAGACTGAGTAGATATACTCATAATGGTTAGACTATTAAAATATTTGAGAGGTACCATGAACTATGGTATTTTATATGGTGGACTTCCTACTGTCCTTGAAGGATATAGTAATGCAAACTGGATCTCATATTCAGATGAGACTAAGTCCACTAGTGGTTATGTGTTTACCCTATATAGGGGTACAGTAAGTTGGAAATATGTCAAACGAACTATCATTGCTAAATCTACAATAAAGTTAGAGTTTATAGCTCTGGAATTGGCAAGTAATGAGGCTAAGTAGTTGAGAAACCTCTTAGTAGGGGTCCCGTTGGGTGTAAAACCAACCCCTTCTGTGTCTATGCACTGTGATTGCCAAGCGTTGATAGCCATTGGTAAAAATAAAACCTTTAATAGTAAAAATAAACACATTCTTTTGAGACATGATAATGTGAAGTGGCTGCAAAGAGATGGAGTTATATCCATTGATTATATAAAGTCATAAGTGAATTTGGTTGATCCTCTTACTAAACCTTTAGGAAGAAAATTCATTTTAGCATCGAGGGGAATGAGATTATTGCCAAATTAAGATATCAACTTTGATGGTAACTTAACCTATGTCATTGGCAGAGGATCATAAACTCTTGATAGATAATGGTTTCGAATTGTCTCTTCCTCTGACTACTTTGTTGGGTTTTAAATTATTATTTTTCTACTCTTCCTATGACATAGCTACTGAGTGCACAGCAACTGGAAGGTTTGTTGTATCCTGAAGGATTGCCATTGTTCATATCTTTGCAACATTGGGAGGCACAAAATAATCGTTTGAGGACGGTGTTATACACTCCTCAGACATTTATTCTTCATAGCTTTCCAACAGGTCATATATAGTCAACCATATACCATGATCCACTCCCTAAGCATTATCTCATAAGGTACAACTCTCAACCAAGTAAAAGGACATATATATATATGAGATTGCCAACTTCCTTGTAGTATTGTGGAGGTTAGTAATCTTAACATTTTTAATTGGACCAAAAAACTACTTCTCTATATTTAAAAGATGCAATAAATGTAAAGATATTTTAATCAAATTTTCGTTTAACTTGATATCTGTGAGTACAATCATTCGAGTTCTTTGGTGTAGTATTCAATTTTTTCCTGATCATTGTTTATTTCAGGATCTTGGGATGGGGTAGATTTTTGGTAGAGGCCAGGAATTAAATGGTCTATACATCCTGAATTGTCTACTTTCTTCCATTTCACCTTCAGTTGCCTACTCTAGCTAGCACTTCATCACTCCTAGATCTTCAACACCACTTTAGTCTTCCATTTCTTCTTGTTTTGAAGAAGTTATGTCCCAATATCAAGTTTGTGTCTCAATTAAACTGTGAGTCATGTCAATTTGCTAAACAGTGTTGTGTTTTGTTTCCTAAGGGTGTATTAAATGAGCTTTAGCTCCCTTTGATGTAGTCCATTCAAATATTTAAGGTCCTTGTCCAGTTGCATCCCAAACTAGTTTTAGATCTTTTATTACCTTTGTTGATGATTACTCTTGTAATACTTGGATTTATTTAATAAAGAATAGTTATGAAATATTTTCAATGTTTTCTACTTTTCATTGGGACATAACAATTTCACACTCCATTAAAGTTTTACCCAGTCATAATGCTAAAGAGTATTTTTCTGCTTCCTTTAACTCATTTTTGACTTAGCATGGAATTTTACATCATTCCTCTTGTAGTGTTACACTTCAACATAATGATGTTGCCGAACAAAAAAATCGGCATTTAATGGAAGTTACCTGCGCTCTTTTGTTTCGTATAAATATTCCTAAAGTTTTCTAGGATGATGCTATCTCTATTGCGTGTTTTTAATTAATTGTTTACCCTCCTCTATGTTGGATGGTCAGTCCCCTTACTCAATTTTACTTCCGTCCCACCCTATCTTCCTGATTTCTTTGTGAGTTTTCTATTGCACTTGCTTCGTTCATGATGTACGTCCCCGTGTGTCCAAACTTGATCCTCGTTCCTTGAAGTACCTTTTTCTTGGGTATTCTAGTGTTCAAAAGGGGTATTGTTGTTTCTCTCATCACTTGGGTCTATATATTATTTCTACTGATGTTACCTTCTTTGACTTCACTCACTTTTAGTTTGTTAAGCCTGCCTCTTATGCGTCCACTGATGACTTTCTGGTCTATTAGATCCATTCTGTTGAGCATGTCCCTAAGCCCCTTACCCAGTACCCTCCTGTTACTAAGGACTATTAGCGTCGTGCTCACCCTTTTGAACCTACCCCAACCTTTACACTGCAGAATGCACCAACCATATCCTCTGAGAGACTTGAATCTCAATCGCTATCATAGTCCTCATCTTCAGACCCAAGTTTTGATCTATACATTGCCCTTTGGAAATGGAAACGTACTTACACCTTTCCCATCTCTTCTTTTATATGCTATGACCATTTGTCTTCTTCCTCTTAGTCTTTTGTTGCCTCTCTTGATTATGTTCCTCTCCCTACCTCTATGAAAGAAGCTCTTACTCATGATGGGTAAACCACTGCTATGAAGGAAGAAATGTCTACTCTTTCTCAAAATAATACTTGGGATTATGTTTCTTTTTCCCCTACCAACAAGTTATGGGATGTAAGTGAGTCTATACGGTGAAGGTTAATCTTGAAGAATTAGTTGCTCGTCTCAAAGACCAATTTGTGATTAAGGGCTATGCTCAGACTTATAGTATTGACTACTCTGAGACCTTTTCAGCCACTGCTAAATTAGCCTTTGTTTACTTATTTATCTCTGGCTACTGCTCGTCACTAGCTACTTCATCAGTTAAATGTTAAAAATTTTGGGAATAGGTTACCCTGGAATGTAAGTTGTATTCTCCAATTTGAGGTAAATATATTTTAATATTAATAAATAAAGAGTTTATTTACGTAAGATTTGTTTTCTAGCTATTAAGGTTCCTAAATTCTAATAAACCAAGATACATTTGCATAATGGTTATGCAAAAAGAGATATGTATCTTTGGGTGAATATAAAATACTATTTAGAGTCATTGAGTAGAGCTGGTCACTCTATTTAATAAAGATTATAGTGTTCGAATTACCTGCATAGGAAGAATGAGATTCATTTATAAGGAAATGATAAATCTCAAATCATTAAAGTAGTAGACTTCAAGTAATGACACTATTAAATGAATCAAAGTCAAGTGAGATACTAAGTTCAAGTTAATATCATTGCTTTGAACTTGGACTCACACACATTGCATCTGCTAGTCGTAGAACCGAAATCCTGATAGATTATGGACTCGTGTTCATGACCATTGTGATCTTTGATGTACTATGTGCATGACTATTGTGCGACATTGGTCAAGACTCTGTATGTTGGGATCATAGTGGGATTGAACATCAGGGATTATAAATCCAGGAAATGGAGTTCGTAGCATTACATCACTTCTGGTGATTTCAGGAACATAAATGATATATCTGGGCCCAGTGAAATGATGAAGTAGCTACTCATCATTTCAAGATAGTTTTAAAAAAGTTTTAAAAGATTATCTGGTAAGTTATTGGATGAAATATGATACCAGAGGACAAAATTGACATAAAGGGTAGAACAATAATTTTACCTTGTGCCATGTCTACGAGGGTTCACAAACTCTAGGTTTGCAAATTGGACAAATCAATGTTCAATAATGACATCATAATTTTAAGAATTATCAAGAATGCAATCTTGAATCTTTAGTGAAATGACTTCATGATTAATAAAATTAGATTATCTAATGAGATTAAAATAGTTCCAAATTTATTGGAACTTGAAATTCCTTTATCCAAAAGGATTCTACACCTAGCTTTGGAGAATTCAATCCACATTAAATTGTAATAAATTTAAGATAAAGTTAATTGATAGCATTTCAACTAATGTCTTTATTAAAACAAGAGTTGTCTTAATTTAGACAAAGTGTTATTTTAGGACAAATATTGTCCTAAGGATGCTTAAAAATGTGAGAAATATTTTTATCACTACAAAGACAAAAATAATTATCACATTAGTTGTCTAATTTGAATAATTGTTGTTTTAATTAGACAATAGATTTTAAAACAAATGTTTGTTTTAATTAAAATAAGTGTTGTCTCAATTAAGACAACATTTATCTTAGTAATAAATTTAGGTTTAACCACTTTAAATTAAGATTTGAATTGTTGCAAAGTTTGAATTGTTCAAACTTGTAAGACAACCTCCTCCCTATGTGATGGAGATGTGTATGCCCAAAAGAAGGGGAATTGATTTTGAAATGTTAAAATAAATTCCCTCCTAATTATCCTAACTATCCTAGTGAATAAAGGATTATAAATTAAAAGAGTTTTAATTTCTTAGGTAACTTACATTTACTATGAGACTAACTAAGTTAGAGAAATTTAATTAAATAAGATTCTTTACTGAATTTTTATTCAAACATGATCAATTAGAAAGCCCCACATTTTTATTTAAGAGTTAAATAAAATAAAATTTGACTTTATCAATTGAATAATACAATTATTAATTGATAAATCAACTAGATAATTTGATTATCTATTTTTCCTAGTAGGCGTGTGAAATCCCTAAGTTTTAGAGAATAATATTTTTGAATTCAAAGAAATGACCTAAGGTTATATTAGTATAAATATAACCTAACCCTCTCCTTGTGGCCATAACATATAGAGAGAAGACACCTTGAAAGTGCCTCAAGTTTTTGAGAGAAAAACACTAGAGAAAATGTGAGTTTTGTTTTGAATGCCTTCATAGGTTTCTACACGCCATACTTGAAGGGAAAAGGAAGACTTTCTAATTTAATTTGAAAGCTATCAATTATTTTTCTTTCATCTTTTGTTTTGTTCCAATCACTAAGCCTATTTACCATAGGTTCCGTGGATTGGTGCTTGCCAAATAATAGGCAGTCAATATGCTTTGCTTGGGAAGTGTATTACAAGATTAAAGTAACTACAAGAGGTATGTGAAATTCTTATATATTTTACTTCTCTTTTTAGTCATGAGTTGTTTTCTTGGTGTTTTGTTTTCGCCTATTTGCAAGCTTAAATAAAGTTTGTCACTTACGCAAATCTTTGTATAGTTTGAAACAATCACCTCGGGATTTGTTTGGAAGGTTGAGTGAGGTGCTACTTGAGTTTGGCTTAACTAGGAGTAGTTATGATCATTCAGTGTTTTTCTAACAATCTAGTGTTGGGTGCATCATGATGGTGGTATATGTAGATGATAATATAATCACTGGAAATGACAAGGGTGGCCTTGAGTCACTTAAAAGCTTCCTTCAATCCAAGTTTCAGACTAAAGATTTGGGCCATCTGAGATATTTTTTGGGAATTGAAGTAAGCCACAACAAGAAAGGCATTCTCTTATCACAAATAAAATATATTCTAAACTTGTTAACTAAGACAAGGCTACTTGGAGTAAGACTATGTGAGACTCCTATGGCTCCAAATTTGAAACTCACCGCAAATATAAATTATTATTAGATCCAGAGAGATATCGAAGACTAGTTGGGAAGTTAAACTATCTTATTGTAACTTGTCCTAACATCTCCTTCGCAATCAGTATTGTGAGTTAATTCATGGCATCACATATTCTATTCACTAGGATACAATATAGGGCATTGTGATGCACTTGAAGAATGTGCCCGGACGTGGGCTTCTGTATAGTAATCATGGGCATTGTCGGATTGAAGGCTTCTGTGATGCTGATTGGGCTAGATCACCTATTGACAGAAGATTCACAACTGAGATCAAGTATGGCCATTAACATTGCCTTGAATCCCGCCTTTCATGAAAGGAAAAAACATATAGAAGTTTATTATCATTTCATTTGAGATAAGATCCAACCTGGCCAAATTTCCAAAAGTCATATCAAAATGGGGGAACAACCAGCTGATGTCTTTACTGAAGCACTTAATAGGCCCCAAGTTTAGTACATTCATGACAAGCTGGGCATGGTTGATATATATGCTCTACCTTGAGGGAGAGTGTTATGTGTTATTATGTTATGTGTGTGTTTGAACTATTGTGTGTTGCCCTAATGGGCTTGAGCTTACTATATGTATCCTAGTATTTTGTTATAAATAGACACACTTGGAATTTGACTAGTAACAAGTCAGTAATCCCATTCTCATTCATTTCTTCTTTGCCTTACTTTATTACAGTATCGTTATTGTTTTTATAGATGGACTTTCTACTCACTGAGTCTTTAAGACTCACTCTTTCTTCTGTTTATGTATTACACTATGCAGGTGTATGCATAATTAATAGAAGCCAACTGAATGTTGAACTGGTGAGGGGATTGAAGAACTAGGTCATTGGTTCAATCGCCAGGTCACCAATTAAATTGGTGGAACTGGTTGTTTTTAATCAAAATTTAATTTTTAAAAAATGATGTATATATATTCATTTTATAGATAGTTTAATATATTTATAAAAATAAAATCAATATAATAAAATTTATTATGATAAATTAATATATAAATATAGAATTATAACAAAACTTAGTATTAACTTATGTAAAATAATAATGTAAAATTAATTATTCATTAAAAGAAATTTTGTTCAGTTCGGGTCAATTACTTTGGCTTGTGGGTTCAATTGTTGGGTAAAAACAATTCAAGTCAGTTTAATTGTAAAAACAGTTCAATTATTAAAATCAAATTTGTTTAATGGCTAATTCACTTGGTTATCAGTTGAACTGGTCAGGTCGATTCGGATCCTATAACTATGGGTGTATTTAACTAATTGAGAACCTCAACTTGCCGTTCAAGGAATGGCAAGATACTTGAGGCACCAAGCTTGAAGACAAAGGCTTTTGAAACTTGTGGTCACTTAGGTTGCATTCATAAAATTGAGTTTGATGTATTTACATATTTTAAATCTTAGAATCTAGGAGCGGCGGTCCATGTGTTATTTTCACGTATTTCTGAGTGTACTTACGAGCGATGTCTTATTTTCAAAGAATACTCTACCGAAATTTTGATAAAAATATTCATAAAATGATTTGTTCTATCTCTAAATTAGTTTTAATTTCTACATTGCATTATGTTGTCCAAGGTTTCTAAAGTTAGGTTGTCATAGTCTCTGTGCTGGTCATGTTACTTCAGTTGGGGGCATGACAAGTAAATGCCTAGATATAAAGGATTATCAACAAGAATTGAACAAAAAATTCTTTAATCAATACAGTTTGATTGTACCATTTAAGCCAAGTTTTGTTAGCTCCATTTCTCTTTCACAAATAATTAAGGATATGATTCCTAAAAGTAGCAACAAGTATTAGTCATTAATAATGATTTTAATTTGAACGCCCTTTTCCCCATATGCATAAAAAATCGTAATCCTCTTTTTAAGAAAACCATTTTAATATGGGTTAGTTTATCATTTGAATAGTATTTTTTGAAAGAATTTATTCAATAAAAGGTAATGATAAAATCGACCACTTGCTTTGGAGCATAAAATTTCACCTTGCATGAATGAATCAATAATCTTTCGAGCAAGAGTGAGACAATATGCCAAGATAATTAAGTCCAATCTTGTACTTTCTATATGTTGATGTGCATGTAGTGTTTAATTAGGATATGGATCCCATCCTTTTCTTATAAGAAAAGGATGGTTCTTTTCTTATAAGAAAAGGGCATTACAAAAAATTAAAAAAATTCAAATAAAATATTAATAAGTTTTAATTT
>JASKGM010044913.1:0-21435 GCA_034509205.1 Ceratonia siliqua
GCTACATACCTTCCCATTAATTAGACATCTAGTATGGAATATGTTCTCCCTTTGGTCACAACTGTCATTCTGAACTTACACACTCAATGCCCTCTTAATTACTAAAGACTCCCCTTGGGTAGCATACTCAATCTCAACATCACTACAATTCTCTAAGGGTGGCATTTCATCACTATCACTTTCAGATTTAATAACGCCATTATCCCTTAATAGCATAATCTTTTTATTAGGACATTATGATGCAATGTTCCCCACACCCAAACATCTAAAGCACTTAATACTACTATGCTTATTGTTAGAGGAAGAAAGGGTAGTAGTGTTACTTTTAGAATTAGATTTGGTACCCTTGTCTCTAAGCGTGTTCTTAACATCATTATGCTTCTCCTTGCCTTTGTCATACTTCTTAGACCATTTGGAACTCCAATCTGAAGTAACACCCAAATATGTCTTTACTGTCCCTTTACTTCTTAATTGTCTTTCCACCTTCATTGCTATGTTTACCATGTCCTCCATCTTGACATAATGTTGCAATTCCACCACATTAGCAATGTCTCTATTCAACCCACTAAGAAATTGAGCCATGGTTACTTCTGGATCCTCCTCCACGTTGGCTCTTATCATGGCCATCTCCATCTCCTTGTGGTAATCCTCTACTATCAAGGACCCTTGAGTGAGTCTTTGAAGTTTTTGGTGTAGCTCCCTATAGTAGTAGGATGGCACAAACCGTTTCCTCATAATGGCCTTCATTCCTGCCCAAGTTGTGATGGGTCATTCTCCATTCATCCTCCTACTTAGCATGACTTGATCCCACCAAACTAAAGCATAATCCATGAATTCAACAGCAGCTAACTTGACCTTCTTCTCCTCAAAGTAGTTATGGTAATCAAAGATCAAGTCCACATTTCTCTCCCACACCAAATAAAGCTTCAGCATCATTTCTTCCTTTGAAGGGTGGCATCTTCATTTTAATTGAATTAATATTACTGTCCCGTCTATCCTCCCTTCTTGCCCTTCTTCGTTCTGAGAAACCCCCCTCTGATTCATCACTAAATGTCTCATCTTGTGTTTGCTGCCATGGTCCCTCGTGCCTTGTATTTGTGTTACAAAATTGTTGTGGTTGCTGAACCACCTCAAGTTTATCCCTCACATTGTTCAAGTCTCAATCTAACTTAACAAACTGCATTTGCATTGCCTTAAGCATAAATGTTATCTCCTTCATAGTCATATTATCGTCGTTACCTCCATTACCTCCCTCAACTAACATTGTGGATAATTTGTTGCAAGCCAAGAGTTAGTAAAGAAAATAAGTCCTCACCAACACTCCCTTACATGTTTACCCTCAAAAAAATGTAGTTTCCCTCGTGTTTCGATCAAACAATAGGCTTTTACCCTCTTGTAGTCTCACCCACTTGTGCCTTTAACCTCTCTTAATCCTTAGTTTTAGTTCTTTATGGAACTCCACAAACAAAATAAAGGAAAATTTGGAGAGTTTAGTGTGCAAGGAAAGAAAATTAAAGAAGGAAACAAGGAGACTAGAAACAGCAAAAAAAAGAAGTGACTCAAATGAAATTTGAAGACTAAGACAAGAAAATTTGAAATAGCAAAATAAAGAAAATAATTTGAACCAAGATGACCTTTCAAAGAACCAACACAATGTTTCACTTTAACAAACACAATTCTTTAATCTGAATAGCATAACTTTCCAATATGAAGCATCACAACTTTTCAAATTTTTTTTAATACCAACCAGTAGAACAAACAAAAGGAACTAACACAACAAGTAAAATAGACTTGACACACAAAGTGCATAAATCAAATGAATAGCACAACCATCTTTTTTTTTTTTGTGCAAGACCAATCCAAGTTCAAGGAAATTCTAACAACAATAAACTCAAAACAAAGTAAAGATAGGTGTTTGATTACCTAAACCGACTATGATACCAAATGATGTGGAACCCAAACAATCGATACTTAAACCCCTCACCAAATTGATAAAGAAGCCTAATCAAGAAACCAAAACAAGTTTGCAATCTGACCCCTAATTAACCCATGAAATTAAGTACCAAGATTATATGCAGAATCAAGAAAAGAATACGCCACAAGCACGCACACACTTGATAAGTAATCTTGTTCTTGGAGTAACACAAAGAAGAGAAGAATCTCTATTTGCAAAAGAACTATGGCCAAAATCCCAATGTATATCAAATATGTCTTTACATGCTTAGAATATGTTTTTTTATAGCCTCCTAAAAGGTTAACCTAATCCTTAAGAGAAAAGGATAAAGGTTGGTCGAAGTCCTTAAGAGAAAAGGATAAAGGTTGGGCTAAGTCCAAACACATGTGACTAATTAATAAGCTCATCCAACACATAAGTGTCACCTCACTAATGATATCACATGATTGGCATATGATCTTTCACTTACATAATGGGCTTTTAATATTACATATTTAAGCTTATATACTCGGCCCACAAGTCTCCAAAAGGTTAACCAACTTGACCTACCCTTGTCTTCATATGTTGTCTCCCTTGACTCCACTGAAGGTCCACCATAAGCCTTATCATGCTCCTCTATTTCCAAGTTAATGAAACGCTGCACAAAAACTTGCAACAACTCTTTCTTCTTCTTTGCTCTTATTCTTGTCATTGGACTACTTGGAATCTTCAAAGAATCTCCATGCTTCTCACGTGCTTCTGGGCTGTTCACATCACACGTCTAGTCCACACTCCACCACCCAAGTTCAATCTTGCACTCCACACTATCCTTTCATCAAGTGATCCATATATACTAGAAGTTATGACTGCAAACAACTGAACCCTTAAGGAGTTGGCAGCTCTAGATATTGATCAGCAACCATTATGCATTGCGTACCCCAACCTTGAGGTGGCATTTGAACTCGAGTCTAGTCTAATGCATCTCCTACCAACCTTTCACAGTTTTGCATGAGAAGACCCCAACAAGCAAAAAACTTGATGTGTAAATTTTAATATGCTCACAAGTACAAGAATCACTAATAATGTAGAGATAAGTTTACCCCAAGGTCAATCTCTCGAGGAATTACGGCGGTTTAAATTCTTATTTGTTTTCTTTGAAATACTAAATTGAACAAACAATAAAATAAGTTAAATTAAAAAAAATAAAATCCTAAACACTCTAATTGAATTATTAAAAATGGTCAAAATAAATTAATTAAACTTACTAAAATGGAAGAATGCAATAATAATTAAATGAAGTTGAATTAAATCCTATGAAAACTAATGGGGGTTTAGCTAACTAACCAATCCTATATTGAAATATTAGGTGAATAAAAAAATCCTAAGTTGAGATTATTGGTTTTTTCTATTAAGGCTAGAGAATCCAAATGATTATGGCTAATTCTTACTTATAATTAACTATTTAATTTCCTTGATTTAGGTCATTACTTCAATAATTGATTAAGCGCAAGAAAAACACACAAGACACAACCAAATTAAATCAATGAATTTAATTTAAACTCTTGTTCAAAGAGCTTAATTAAGTGCAAATGATGTTTATAACACCTAATTCTCAAAAACTCTCTTTAATCACAAATAATAGATGGCCAATCCACAATTAAAAATTAAAGGGTAGAAGAACAATGAATAAAAAATAATCCCAAACTTGCATTAAACACAATCCACCAAAATATTTAATACAATCATGGTAGCTAAGCTAAACACCCACAATATGTTTAGCCTCTCATAATTAAATTCAAACCAATGAATTCAAGTATAATAGTTCCAAACATATTGCAAGGTAACAAAAATAAAATGAAAGTAAATGAATAAAATAAAACAATGAAAAAAGAAGTCTTTCCTCCTTCACGAAACATCGCTTACGAATGGAAAAGCTACTACGCTCAGGTCGAGCAAGGCTTCCTCTTTCAACAACGCTGACAACATGGCAACGGCAATGCTATGGAGCTAAAGCTAAGAGAGAAAATCGGACAAAGAGAAATGTGGTGACAGATGATGGTGAATGAAAACTATGACAATAACTGTGGGGCGCAATTCCTCTCTTGATGGTAAACGAAGCTATGACAGTGACTGCGGGTGCAGTTCCTCTCTCGAGTTCTCTGCTGTTAACTCTCCTCTACTCTGTTGCTCTCTGCTTTCCTCTCTTTTCTCACAACCAACTCCTCTGATTTTATAACTCCTACGCACTAACTTCCTCCCCTTTCTTCCTCTTCTCAGGCTGAAGCTCTTCTACTGTAACTAGGGCGTCAGAGGTAAAACACATTAGTCTGCCCCTTTTTTCTTTTTCCTTTTTTAGAAGTAAAACACTTCAAGCTCCCCTTCAATAATTCCTGCAAGTATCACAAATGAAACTCAAAGTAATGTATTCTTAAAATAAAACACATGAAAAAGCACTAAAAACATAACAAAATACTATGACAAATATTGGTTTATCATCTTCCCAACTATTGATAGAATATATCGATAGATCAACATACCAAGTAAAGGTAATTTTTGTTAAAGATAAGGGAAAAATCTTAGTTTTAAGTAACTATTACCCATTACTTCATCACATTAGACAATGAAGCACATGACATGGTCAATGGTTTATTGGGTGTCTTCTCCAAAGAATGTCACAAAATCTAGTATCTTATATCCATGGGGTAACTCAATATGGTCAAGACAATTGAGATACAACATCCTATACTAGGTCTGGATGTTATGGCCAGTGAATATCCCAGATTATTACAAAATTTTAACCATTACCTCATTGACAAGAGGCTGATTCACTTACCACCCCATCCTTCAAGTATTCCTGGAGGCCTTACCACGTTTTGAGGAAAATGTCGATTTTCAGGCTGACAATCGTTCCCTTTTAAAATTAAGTCAGCCTTGGGCAGTTGGTTATTCATGAGTCAATGTAAGTATGTCGATTAAATGATTTATCTATCTTGCTAGACTTTCACTCAGTGTGTGTAGCCCTAACAAGTGGTTGTATGACTGTAGTAATTTATGAAGACAAAATATTCACCATCTCGTGGTCTCATCCATTTGTTGTATGATGATCGACATGGTGGTGTTAGTAAATCTAGTCTTAAGCCCTTTAGGACCATGTGAGGTACTTACAACAAATTGGTGTTGACCAAATCCTTCAGTTGGTTAGTTTGCAATAACAGTTTATCCTGGATCGAGGACTCTAGTGTTTCCTTAGTTACTGAATTAAGTTCATTATGTGTAATCATTTTTTTTAGCATTTACTGGTATGCTAGTTGCCTTCTATGTTGTCGACTCAACCTGTGAAGATTCTCATTACCATAATTATCATGCCATAGTCTCATTCAATAACTTCCAAAATACTGGAGGAACTCAATCTGTGGTCTCCTCCTTGCATTTATTGCATTATAGGCACTAGTGGTAACTCATTTTGTGGTTTGTTACTGTATTGTCATCTTCTTGCCTAATTTGGAGTTTGTTTTCATTCAATCTATGGTCCCCTTCTTGCATTGGCACTATAGGCAATAACAGTAACTCATTTTGAGGTTTGTTACTATATTGTCATCTTCTTGCCTAATTTGAAGTTCATTTTAATTAGTTGTTTTCATTTTCCAATTGATTTGTTACTACACCTAAAAGGTTAGTAATGCCAAGAAGGCCAGCGATCCTAGTTATCAGAATATGATTAACCCTACAGAAGGTGTATAAAGGTAACAAGGTTAACAGAGCATTCCCCTTATAATCCCTTTAGTGACGAACCATCGAACCCTTAAGTAGTCTTGTCAAAGTGACTAGGTCTTTTAGGCACTGATGTATCAATGTCACTTCATAATTGCTTAGTTTTGTAAATGTGAATAATCTCTTTAACAGTTCCAATGATGACAATAGAACAAAAGCTAGAGCTATACTTGTCAATCGAGTATCCCACCAGGCAAGCCAAATTGTTTATAGTGAAAAAAGGAAACATACCACGTAGTCCTTGTTGTTAATAGAGAAGTATATAAGATAAAATAAAAACTTAGGAAGATAACACAAAACACAAAGACTGTTAGGGAGAATTTTCTGGTTGTATTGATTCAATAGTTACAAAGAATGAAAACCTATATAGACAGAAATTTGTAGAATAACCCTTAAGTTGCAAATCAAAATTTGTAGAATAAAATAATTCTTAGCCTAGTGCCCTGTTAATGTATCTTAAGACTTTGTGAGCAACATGCAGATGTGGGATTCGAGGACCATCAATGAATTGGCTTAATAACTACACAAAATAAGCAAGATCTAGTCTAGTTATGGTCAAGTAGAGAGGTCGACCAATTAATCTTCTGTAAAGGGTAGGTTCAGCAAGTAACTCCCCTTGATCCTTAGATAATTTGAGATTTTGGTCCAAGGGAATCCTAGCAGAGGCAGAACTAATGTACTAGAATCTTTAAGCATGTCAAAGGCATATTTCCTTTAACAAACATGAATTCCCTTCTCTGATCTTGCTACTTCAAGACCGAGGAAAAACTTTAACCTCCCAAGGTCCTTAATCTTGAACTTGTCATTGAGGGCAGTCTTGAGATCATTGACAGTATTCACACAATCGCTAGCAATGATAATGTCATCTACATAGGTAAGAATGGTTGTAAAAGATATACCTTCTGACTTTGTAAACAAGCTGTAATCAGCTTTGGATTGAGTGAAACCTTTTTGAATAATGAAATTGGATAGCTTAGAATACCATTGCCTCGATGCTTGTTTTAAACTATACAAACTCTTCTTAAGTCTGCATACCTTTCCTTTAGTTCCATCACCATAACTAGAAGGTAATTACATATACACCTCTTCTTCTAGGTCCCCATGTAAAAATGCGTTATTTACATCAAATTGATGTAAGTGCCACCCTTTTACATCAGCTACAACCAACAAAGTCCTAACAGTAACAAGTTTTGCCACAGGGGAGAAAGTCTCATGGTAGTTAAGGCCTTCTTGCTGCATGTATCCCTTTACCACCAATCTAGCCTTAAGTCTTTCAATGCTTCCATCAGCATTGAACTTAATTTTATAGACCCACTAACATCTCATTGACACTAGTGCCATTGGATTCAAGTGCTTCTATTTCACTTTTCATGGCAATACATCATTGAGGGAATTGAAAAGATTCTTGATAATTCTCAGGTTTAATTTGATTGGTTATGGGAATCATAAAGGTTTTATAGGGATTAGACACTTTATTGTAAGAAATGTAATGAAGAATATGGAAGGACTTACCAAAAGAAATAGAACCTTTTTGCTTGTCCAACTACTGAGATGGGTGAAGCAAACTGACTTGTTGGCAAACAAAATCCTATAAATGTGTAGGTCTTCTTTTTGGCCAAGTATACCTACATGGTAGGTGATTAGTATGGTTAGGATTTGTAGAAATGAAGACATCTAAGTGGTTGGGCTCTTCATTGTCTTGGTTATTGGAACTTTCAGCATGTATTTGGGAATCTTAAGAATCATATGGTATTGAACTAATGTTGGTTATTTCAACTGGATTATGTGGTGTAGGGCTGTTTAGGTCAGGTATGGTTGTAACTTGAGTGAGTGAAAGTTGATTGGGGTATGGTGAAAGATTAAAATCTCTTACAGTGTGCTATTTGGCATTTTTTTAAAGGAAAGATTGTTCATGAAAAATTACATGATGAGATATGAAGACTTTCTTAGTGTCCAAATCGAGCAATTTATATCCTTTTATCCCAAAAGGGTATCCTAAGAAAACACACTTTCTAGCTCTAGAATCAAATTTATGTCTCTCATTAATGAAAGTAGTTGCAAAGGCTAAGCATCCAAAGACCTTGAGTTGAGAATATGAGGGTTTTGTCTAGAAGAGTATCTCAAAGGGACTTTTGTTTCTCAACAAAGGTGAGGGTATCCTATTTATAAGATAAATAGCAATGAGTATGCAATCACTCCAATATTTTAAAGGGATACCACTTTGAAACTTTAATGCTCTAGCAACATTCAAAATATTCTAGTGTTTTCTTTCCACTATGGCATTCTGTTGAGGTGCCTTAACACAAGTTTTGTGGTGGATGATTTCTTTTTTAAGATAAAAATCTCTCCTTGCAAATTTCCCTTCATTGTCATTGTGAATAACTTTGATTTTGGTTTCAAACTGGGTTTCAATCATGATATAAAAGCTTTGTAAGGCAGTAGTTGTATCGTATTTCAATTAACGTGTAAACCCAAGTACATCTACTAAAATCATCAACAATAGTTAAAAAATATCTAAAACCATCGTAGCTCAATTCATTGCATCGACCCCAAATGTCACAATGCACTAAGTCAAAACACTTTTCATATTTATGTTCACTATTGGGGAAGGGTAACTTGTGCAGTTTAGCTAAAGGACATACAAGACAAGGTTTGCGGTTAGGGTGCTTTGATATATTGGTGTCACTATCCAAAATTGGCAAAATGAGATGGATGGCCAAGCCTGTAATGCCAAAGATCAAAATCTTCATCATTACAGGTAACAGTAATAGACACAGGGATAGGATGAGTGAACTTATTCAAAGATTTGACTAGGGTTGAAGAAGGAACTTCATTCTACAACAAATGGTACAAGCCATTCTTTACTTCACCCATTCTTATCGTTGCCCAAGTTGAAAAGTTTGGGTGAAACGAAATTTAGAGAAAAATGTGAGACAACAATTGGACTCTTAAGCAAGTTTTCTAGCTGAAATAAGATTGAAAGAAAAAGAAGGAACACAATGAACATTTTTGAGAAAAATAGAGTCATTTAGTTTGACATTCCCAACATGAGTGACAGAAGCATCCTCTCCATTAGGTAAAGCCACATAATAGGAAACTTTAGAATGAATGGAAGTAAAGAAGAAGGTGGAACAAATTATGTGACTTGTTGCACATGTGCCTAGAATCCAAGGTGTGGCAGCTAAATTATTAGTGGTCTTGGTGCAGTAAGCAGACAGACATAAAGGCATACCAGTCACTTTAGGAAGTTCAACACTAGAAGAGGGGAATAAAAAGAGTGAGCACTGTTAACTAAAGAACTGCTGGTGGATGGCTTGAGAAGGGCCACTTGTGTGAAAGAAATGGGAGTCTTATCTTTTTCTTGATCAGAAATGGGCATGGCAGAGACTTGTTTTGCAGCAGGTACACTTTGGTTTCTGACTTACTCCCTTAAGGATACCCATGTAGCTTGAAACATTTGTCAATAGTATGTTCAGGCAATTAACAATGTGAGCAAACTAGTTTAGGATTGGTTTGAAACATCTTTCAAGGAAGTGTCCTGACATTTCACAGTGAGTACAATAATAATGGTTCTTCTTCTGTTTGCCATCCTCCTTAGAGTTCCCTTTAGTAATAAGGCCATGGACTCAGTGACTATCCCATTTGAAGATATCTCCATTATTTTCTCTTCTTGTTGGATGATCGAGTACACTTCATTGAGGCTTGGAAATGGCTTGATCAAAAGAATTTACGCTTTGATTCTTTTGTAAGACTCATTCTGACCCATCAAAAACTTCATTACCCAATCACACTGTTGGTTTTGAACCACCATTTTTAATCCTCCACAAGAGTGCTTTGAGATGGACTCATAGTTCAGAAGTTCATCTAACATGGTTTTGAGTTTAGAGAAATAAACACTTATAGCATCTTGATTCTGTACTAAGGCAGTTATACCTTGTTTGATCTTATAGATTCAAGGAGTATTTTGTTGAGTAAATCTTTGCTCGAGTTCTAGCCATAACTGGTGGGCTATTTCAACATACACAATGCTACATTTGATGTCAACAGCCATAGCATTATACATCCAGGTGATTACTATATCATTGCATCTTAGCCAGTACTCCATCAACGGGACATTTGGGTTGGTAAGTTCACAAAGTGTGCCATCTATGATGCCAAACTTGTTTTTTATTCTGCCCTCTTCATGGATCTAGCCCGTGAGTAGTAATTATTAGCATCCAAGGAATGAGTTACCAACACAATTCATGTTCCGTCATTTGTGCCAATGTAGTATGGGCTAGCTAGTTGAGTGGGATCATGGTGAATCTTTGGAGATGGAACATGATCTATGTCAATGTTTGGGGGTGGAGTTGTGTTTGACCTTGAGGTTAGAGAAGGAGGAGTTTGATCATTTGCCATTGTAGGCTCTGATACCATATAAGATAAAAGAAAAACTTAGGATGATAACATAAAACACAAAGAATGTTGGGAAGAATTTTCTGGTTGTATTGATTCAATAGTTACAAAGAATGAAAAGAAAGCCTATATAGACAAAAAGGTTAGCAAATGGACAAAAATCCAACAATTGGCAAAGAACTAAAAAGGAAAATAATAATGCAACATTTGTATGAAGATAGAAAAGCATTAGCCTAAAGTAACAGAAGAAAACATTGGATGAAACATCCCTGCCATGATAAAGACAAGACCTCTAATAAAGTCAGCATTGACTTTCTTGTTTAGATGTTTCTTCTAACTAAGTCAGAGATATTGTCTAATTCTCTAACAGAGTATAATAACTCCTCATGGATTCCAACTCAACACAGGTAAAAATGATTTTTCAGAAAATAACATGAACAAACGAGAATATGCTTTGATTGCAAACAAGAGGGAATGCCTCTAGGAAAAGGTACAAATGATAAGGTGCTTGACAGAGGGACTTCCTCTACTAAAACAATTGAAAATGAACAAATGATCAAAGGGATTACCCCTAATAAACTACTAAAGCAGCACTCTGCAAACTAAACTACAACCTAAACTAGGCGTGATGATGTCATATGTAAGTAGGCAGTTAGCTTAAAGTGGTGTAACTGCCTTATGTGTCGGCCATGCTATAACACCATTATCAATCTCTTTGGCCAACCAACAATCACTCTTATTTCCCAGTGTTAGCTTATCATATGGCCTTGCAAGTTTACCTGTGTTTCCTATTGAAGTCGGCGTAATACTCTGATGCTCCTGAACCCTTGAAGCCTTTGTCACCCGATGTCGACCTGACTGTTTAAGCCAATTGCTAACATGGATGGCTTCATACTTGTTTGACTAAGTCAAATTTCTTTAGTCAAATTGTAGTTTGACATAAATGATACGGTCGACTTATTTGGATGGCATTCTCAATTTGACCAATTTTATGGTTTCACTTCCATTCGCTTTTCATCACCTTAATTTTATTTTCTTCCTCAACATGAACCTTGTTCTTGTTGAAATGAAGATTTCAGGTACATTAAAGAAAATATCGAACAAAGGTTGAATTGGAATGAAGGTGCATAAGAAAAGGGGAGTAAAAAAATTTTCTTTTTTTTATAAATTTTCCTTAATTAGAATATATCCTTCTGAAATATAGATATTGTGCTTTATTCAGATATCTCTATGGTTGCAGTTTTTATTCAAGAAAGTTACACATATTTTTAAGATCTAACACATGAAAGAAAACATCATTTGATCTTTGATTTGATAGATATGATTTGAAAATTCATTGGCATACTGTTTTTCCGTACGTGGTTCAAACTCTTTTGATGAGTCAAAAGGGAGAGGAAAAATATAGTATATAAAAAACATATTACATATTGGTTCTTCGCTTATGTTTCTTTGAGAAAATAGAATTTTGTATGCAAAGAACTAGCCTTAAATGACAAGAGCAATTTTTGGCACATTGATTGGGAGAGCCTGAACAAATCTTCATATGGGAAAAATTTTTTACCCTATCTCTTTATTATTTCTATCAATTAAATTTGAAATTATATTTCCAAACTCTTAGAAAAGCACACTTTCAAAATCTTAGCTTCAAACACTGATTTTGAACCTGTTTTGTACATATGGGTTTGCATCATCAAAAAATGATTGAGATTGTTAGCTTCAAGGTTTCAAGAGAGAAATTTAATATATTTTTTGATGATAACACACTTGATTAAAGATGAATGTGGAAATGATTTAATTATTTTTAAGTGTATTGGAATATGAATTTCAAATTAAGTCAATGTTTCTCATAATTTAATTATGTGCTTTACTAATATTTAAATATAATTAAATAGATAATATCCTATGCTTTTAATGACTTTATTATGTGTGCAAGAATTAAGGAAAGCATATAAGTCAAATGCTACTTATATGAAATTAAATTGCAAATCTTTAAGAAAGATCATCAAGGAATAGCTTTAAAGGTGTATAATAGCTTTAAAGACGATTGAGAACTGTTGAACACAAATCTGGAAGGAAAGCTAAAATCAAGGAATTTTGAGGTGCCACAATCTCAGTTTAAGGTGCCTAAATCAAGCAAATCAATTTTTAATGGCTAAGAAATCATTCCATATTGTCTAGACCTTATCTATAATGGCTATATTGCATCAAGAGGCTATAAAAACACAAGGGTTTGAAGATCAAAACATCCAATCAAGTGAAAACGACTTTGTGCCTTCAAAAGTCTTAGCTTCCGTTGTTTATACTTTGATAGTTGTGCTGCAACTGACATATATCTGTTAGAGAGTGTTTTTGTGTGCTTCCTTTTAATCCCAAATAGTTTTGGGTGTTCACCTTTCTTATATATCTTGTGTGAGAATTTCCTAAACTTGAAAGTGAGAGGAAGAGCATTTTTAAGTGATGGTTTGAAAACTAGATTGTTTTGTTTCTAGTAAGCAGGTGAAAACTAGAGTCTTCGTTTGTGGTGAGTGAAGAAAATCATATTTGTATTTTGTTTCTTATGACCGGGAATAAAACAAGTTTGAAATTAGTTGAAATACTCCTTGAAATACTCCTTGTTTCTTGTAAGCACAGAGATTGACTTTTTAAGAACATCTTATTTTTTGTAATTAAAAAACAATTTTACTCCCATGAAAATTGGGAAGCTACCCTACATAGGTTAAATCCCTACTACTCTTTAGTGTACCCCACTAATTCCTTTTAGATAGAATTCAAAAGTCACTTTATATGCTTAATTATTATACTATTTTTATCATAACTTTACCCTTAATTTTATGTTTGCTTGTGTTTAATTTCCTTATTTATTAGAGTTTTTATCTATTTTGTTTAATTTTTGTTTAGGAATGAATAAAGTAAATAAAATAAGAAAGTTTGCTTCCTGTTGCAGCACTCAGAGTCTGATCTTTGGCAAGTGAAGGAAAATGACAATTAAGAGTTTCTTTAAAATTAAAACAAAAAAGGTGCCCTGAGATATATTGTGTTTTTTGACCATAAGATTATGTATTTTGTGTGAGAGACATTAGGTGTAACTAGAAATTTTGTGAGAGTGGGAATTACTTTTGTAATTTTTCATTTATAGTCTACTTCTTACTCCTACTAATTAAAATTTCTGAATCCGCCACTATTGGTATGCATGGATATTCCTCTCTAAGTGAACTTTAAAAAGAGGGTTTCCTTGCATGTATGGTTATATGCTGTTTTCTTAACTACTTTTTTGTTGCTTTTATTTTTGCAAGCATCAATGGAGTTACACGACCTTGTCGTTCACTGGGACACTATTACAGAGGAGATTCCAAGGGTTGATCCTAATTGTTTCTCGTATGTTGACATGGTGGATGACTTATGTGAGGTATGCCTTGGAACCCCTCACCAGAATGCTGGGATTATTGTCTTTGTATCACACTGCTAGTGAAATAACAAAAGAGTTGCTGTAAAATCTGACTGGGTTGATGGATATGTTTGCCACTCATAAAAACTCTTCCACAATTCACATTTTTGTCACATTTACACCTGTAACACCTTTGGTTGTGGAAGGAACCCCTTCCCAAGGAACCCTTCACAAGCCACCCAACAGTATAGCTTCCCTATTAGAGATAATAGAGATACCATTGGGTATATGGGGGAGAGTTTTGCACAAGATGGAGGTGTTAGTGTCTGTAAACAAAAGAGAGCTGTTGTGAATGATTATGAGAATGACTCTGCTGAGGAATTTAATCTGATTGGAACAAACAAAGAATGGGGAGGATGTGATGAAGGTGCTACAGATGATGAGTTAATAGAAACTAAGGAAGAGCACAACAACTTGTCTAAGTAGAGTGATCCTGAAGGTGATATGTCTGATTATAACTCTGATAATGAGAATGTAGATTATTCTTTAGAGTTTGACCAAGAAGCAAAAGGGATTCAGATTGACAGAGGGATGATGGGTAAGCAATTTATAAGAGGGATGATGGAAGGATAACACTTGAGATGGGCATGTTGTTTGTTGATGTTTAAGAGTTTAGAGAAGCTTTAAGGGATTATGTAATCCAAGAAGGTTTTGAGATTGTAAGGATAAAGAATGAAAAAAGAAGAGTAACTGCTTGTTGTGCTGCAAGAGGTTGTAATTGGTGTATACATGCATCATCTACTCCAGATGGACATTCCTATAAGATAAAAACATATGCACGCGGCAAGCTCAGTGCTAATCCTGACATGAAGTATGCAAGCATAAGATATGAGGTGAGGCAACAGAATGGGCATCGAAGTTGGATAGATGAAGCTTTATAGAGCACGTTGAAAAGCAAAGGAAGAAAACCAAGGGAACTTTGGTCAGTCATATAGTATGCTTTCATCTTATGCTAAGGTTGTGAGGGATAAAAATCCTGGTAGTTGTGTGAAAATGCAATTAGATAGGACATACCTTACTAGTAATTCGAGATTTAAGAGATTCTTTGTGTTTGGATGCAATGAAGCATGGTTTTATAAAGGGGTGCAAACCTTTCCTTGGGTCCTTATGGAGGAGTTTTACTTGCTACTATATCATTGGATGGCAACAACAGTATCTTTCCAGTTGCTGTAGCTGTTGTTGAAATTGAGTGTAAGGACTCTTGGAGGTTTTTGCTGTACTACCTGAAGGAAGCCCTAGGTGAGGAGATACTTGGAAAACCACTTCTTGTGATGAGTGACCAACAGAAGGCAAAAGTTTTTTCTTTTTTTTTACATAAATGTTATTTTCTTTCTTTTCACTACATATTTAATTTCAAATATTTGTTTTGTTTGTAGGGATTGGGTGATGTTGTTAGTGAGATGCTACCACATGCCACTCATACGCACTGTTGCAGGCATCTGTATAGTAATTTTAGATTGAGGTTTCCTGGTTTGATTTTAAGGAGTGACTTTTAGGCAGCCGCCAAGGGATATAACAAGTCATTGGATGGCAACAATAGTATCTTTCCAGTTACTGTAGCTGTTGTTGAAATTGAGTGTAAGGACTCTTGGAGGTTTTTTCTGTACTACCTGAAGGAAGCCCTAGGTGAGGAGATACTTGGAAAACCACTTACTGTGATGAGTGACCAACAGAAGGCAAAAGTTTTTTTTTTGTTTACATAAATGTTATTTTCTTTCTTTTTCACTACATATTTAATTTCAAATATTTGTTTTGTTTGTAGGGATTAGGTGATGTTGTTAGTGAGATGCTACCACAAGCCACTCATAAGCATTGTTGCAGGCATCTGTATGGTAATTTCAAATTGAGGTTTCCTGGTTTGATTTTAAGGAGTGATTTTTAGGCAGCTGCTAAGGGATATAACAAGTCATTGTTTGCAAAAAAAAAAAAAAACATAAACAAAATGATGGAGCATAATAAAGATGCATATGATTGGATTAGTGAAAAAACCATTTCCTGGCCCAGGCCTTTAGCTTATTCAAGGTGCAAAAGTGACCATGTCACTAACAATATGATAGAGTCATTCAATCATTGGATTGATGACTTCTGGGGCAAGCCAATCCTAAGCATGTTAGAGGATATTCGTTTGAGGTTGATGAAAAAAATCATAAAATGTATAAGAAAGGGGCTACTTGAGAGCATTCTGTGACTCCCAAAGTAAGAAAAAGACTTAACATTATTAAAGATGGCTCTAGAAAGTGTGAATTGGTTTGTTAGAGATTTTGACTTGGAGTGATTAGTGGTTTTCTCTTTGCTGTCTTGCCAATCAGGACCCTTTATGGCAAGATTATTTATTTAAGAAGGCTATCATGCAGCCTTAGTTTCCTTCCATTAGTCAATGTAATAAATGCCTATCATTTAGTTCATGGGAGCCATTCAGTCCTTCAATTTAGCAGCTTTAATTCGACAGTTTCCTATTTTACTTTGAAGGCCAACTGACTATTTAATCTCTACATGTTATGAATAAAGTACGCAAAAAATTATGCTCTCAACTTATTGTGGAACTAGAAGCTCTAGGGTCCCTCTGACTACCCTACTAAGGAGGATTAGGATCCCTCAAAGTATCCTAGAAAATTACTTTAACAACAAAATAGGTAAACCACTCAAACTTGATTTGTGGTGGCCCATGCACAAACCAGTTACACATTCATCTTCTAAGGAAAGCAATAACTTGGTATCATAGCCTGACATGGCAGACCATCGTTTAGATAGGCTAGAGAATGAGATTGGCTCATTAACTATAGGACGACAAGCTCTACAGTAGGAGAAAATGGTTGTGCAGGAACGACTAATGAAGCATACCCAACATATGATCATGGTGTTATCAAATCAAATTCAAGAGGAAGCATTACTAAACCCTGGAGGTTGACATGAGAAACTTCTTCTTACAATCGAAACAAAGGAAAGGGAACCATGGGAAGTAGTGGATCCATTGCACCAAAACTATCAAAATTGGATTTTCCACGGTATAAGGGATTGGAAGATGCCACCGGCTGGATCTACAGAGCTAAACAATTTTTTAAGTTCCAACATACTGAAGAGGAAGATAAAATGCCTATGGCAGGGTATCATTTGGAAGGAGATGTCCAGTTATGGTACCAACCATTTAGACAAGGTAATAGAGCCAATTGGGAGTCTTTAAAACAGGAGCCACACTTATGGACCTTCACAATTCTAGAATTTTTTTGGTGATCTTACTAAACTTAAACAACAGGGAAGTGTGAGACTACCAAATGGAGTTTGATCGACTGTTGCATAGGGCTGGGAACCTCACAGCTGAACAACAACTGGGGTGTTTCGTGAGTGGATTGAAGGAAAACAGACGGGCTGATGTACAAGCTACAAGGCCAGTGACACTATTTGGAGTCATTGGATTGGCCAGACTTTATGAGTCAAAGACTCCGGACTTACAGAGTGGGGAGACAGGAGTTTAAAATATTTCCAGCTCTTTTGACTCTTCCACCATTACCACCGCCATCAAATTCAAAGACCCAAACTCCCACCATTAAAAGATTAAGTCCTAATGAGCTCAAAGAAATAAGGGAATGAGGGCTATGCTTTAATTGTGATGAAAAATTCTCACTAGGCCACCGTTGCAAGAAATTATTTCTGATTGAAGGAATTTTTCCCACAACTGAAGAAGAGGAAGAAGAGGAGGAACCTCCAGTAGAAACCGAAGAATATACAGAAATAAGTCTCCATGCAATCACAGGGATGACAACTCCACAATCAATAATGAGACTCAAAGGGAAAACAAGGAATTCTGCAGTTGCTTGATATCAACAGGATCTGTGTTTTTGTTTTCCTTATTTCATCCTTGAAGACAAGGACGCATTTATGGGGGATGGAGTTATTAGAGATTATTTTGACTTGGAGTGATTGGTAGTTTTCTCTTTGCTATGCCCATCAGCATCCTTTATGGCAAGATTATTTATTTAAGAAGGCTATTATTCAGCCTTAGTTTTCTTCCACTAGTCAATGTAATAAATGCCTCTCATTTAGTTCCTGGGAGGCATTCTGACCTTTAATTTAGCAGCTTTAATTCAGAAGTTTTCTATTTTACTTTGTAGGCCAACTGGTTATTTAATCTCTACATGTTATGGATAAAGTAAGCAAAAAATTATCCTCTCAACTTATTGTTGAACTAGGAGGTCCAGGATTCCTCGAACTATCCTACCAAGGAGGATTAGAATCCCTCGAAGTATCCTAAAATTTTACTCTTAACAGCAAAATAGGTAAACCACGCAAGCTTGATCCGTGGTCCCTGCCCATGCATGAACCAGTTACACATTCATCTTCTAAGGAACGCAACATGGTTCCAGCTTCTGAGTATGAGTTCCATGTCTTGGATGGAAAAAAGTTTGTTGTCAATTTGCAAATAAAGAAGTGTGGGTTTGGACATTGGGAGTTGACTGATGTACCCTACAAACATGCTTTTTGCTATATTACCTATAAGAGATTGACCCATGAAAAGTTTATCCATGAGTTTTATTCCAAGGTTGCCTACTTGAAAACATATGGTGAGATAATTCATCCAGTTCCAAGACATGAGCAATGCGAGCAAGTGCATCATGATCATGTTGACCCTCCAAAATTAAGAAGGCTACAAGGTAGACCAAGAAAAAATAGGAAGGAGATTGATGAAGGTCCAAGGGGTTATCAATGACACACGTAGATCTAGTACAGTTAAATGCATGAGATGTAAACAATTTGGACAGAACAAGAGAACATTCCAAAGGGCTCTTGTGAAAATGAGAGCAAAATAGGTATGCCTTGCATGTTTTCCTCATTTGTAAACTATACTTATTGAACTTTATTGGTAACATATTATTAAATCTATTTTATAACAGAGGTCAAAGGATGGTGGGAGCGAAAGTGTAGCTGGTACTTCCAATGTTGGTGGCAGCCAAACTGTTATTGGTACTTTAATTGTTTGTGGGAGCCAAAGTGTAGTGGGAAGGTCCAATGTGGCTAGGAGCCAATCTGCTAACGTTACTAGATGGGGTACTGACACTGCTAGAGTTAATGGAATTAATGCTGGTGGGGCTAGTGGAAGTAGTGCAAGTGGTAGCCAGTGGGCTACATTTTAGTTTGTCAGTTAGTGATGTGTCAATCAAATTTTGTGGTCACTTGAACCTCCACCGGTTTTTGTTTTGTTTTATGTAGTTATTGTATGGTGGTTAGTCTATCTTAATCATGTGGTAATTGGATTAGTCAAGTGCTATAACTCTTTAGTGATTGTCTTATTAATGGCTTTTTTTGTAATGACATTGAATATTAAATGAATGATGTTAGCGCTTTTGCACATTTTGCTTGTTTCATAATCATGTTTTCAGCATTATTTAATGTCTTGGTGCGTATTGATATAATGATTTTTGTTTTTGGAATTTGTGACGAGGCAGTGCATATAAAATGGTTAAAAAACAAGTTATGAACATGCAAAAGTGACAAATGTAATGTCATTGCACAAATAAGCCATGATATTGTCACCAAAAGGTCAAACAATAAATTAGTACGATACAAAATGTTAAGGCAACACACTTAAAAAGTTTGCTCACTTTTCAGAAAATGCCATAAACAAGATTAACATATTAAAGCAACAAAAACTAAGAGATGCATTCACAAGCATCTTTGTACCACACAGAAGCACACAGAAGCCCCTTCATCGTATTTACTTTTTGTCCTAAGGTTGCAATATCCTTCTTCAAGCCTATCACTTCATGCTTCAAATTTTCATTTTCTTCCTTGCAATTTTCATACTCCGTCATAGAAGCTTCCACTTTAGCCTTTACACTACCTATATTATTTACATCAGAACCAGGGACTCACCACTCAAAGTACTTGCATATATTTCCTTTGCATGTGAAAAAAAGTTTGTTTTTATTTGCCTCTATTTCAGAAATTTTTATAGCAGTCTTCTGATATAAACACAACAGGTAGAACTTACCCCAAAAGGCTAGTCCATTAGAGGAGGGTGTCTGCTAGACTTATATATGCAACCTACCAATTTCTAGGCGATGTGGGACTGACTATAACATCCTAAGAATCCATCACCCTTAGGCAGCGACATCCAAGGCGCTGACTACATTCTCAGGTAGCCTACCACCTATAGCCTGCACCCAAGGTCCGTCTTCTTGCCGGTTTTTTTTCTCTTTCGGGCTCCTTCCTTTCCCAAGGGCCACTTTCGTTATCCCCTAATGGACTAATCTTTTGGGATGAATTCTACCTGCCGTGTTTGTAACACCTTCCTCCCATAATAGCAAGATTTGTTCCGAAATCTTAAATCCATATGCACCACTTTCACTCATGTTGGAACTTGACATCACCTGTTTAATGGAATCAATAGAATGGTATTCAATCACATATTTTAGCTAAGCATTTTAACAAACAGATGGCATGCATATGATAGCAAAGGTACCGCATGCTTATTGAAGCAAAGGAGAGAAAATAAACAAGAATGGGTGGGGGGCGGCATTATGTCCAAATGGTTTGAGCATTACTTACCTTCACTAACAAAACCTTGGGTGGTTTTCCTCCACCAGGCACCAATGCTTAGGCCCCCCTAGTTTTGGGCGGTCTTCTTCCACCAAGGGAAACCAATGTACAAGTGGCCAATTGTTTTTTCCCCCATGTGACCCTGTCCTTTCTTAAAAAGTTGGTGGAAGGTAGAGGTGTGATCCAGGCTAACTCGACTCTTGACGAGCTGAGCCTTAACGAGTTAGGTCAAAAAATTATTTTTTTAAAAGGGCTTCTAAAATTTAAAACTTAATTGTAATTTTTGTCCTTTTAGTTTTAAAAAGTTATAATTTTGATCCCTCTAATTTTATCCTGAATAATTTGGTCCCCATAATTTTATAAAAGTTTTATTTTTTGTCCTTCCGTTAACTTTATATCCATATTTTTAACTAAATGCTTATGTGGCATTTTTGGATAAAAAAATGGCATATCATTAATTTATTTGACACCTCACCTTAAAAATGCCAACTCAACAAAAATGACACATCATTAATTCACCATCATTCTAAGTAGCCAGACCCCACAAACAAACTAAAACAAAAACTAGTTCTTCTTCTGCAGTCATCACATAAAAACGCCAAAAAAATGCCTTTCAATTCTTCAATGACCAGAGTGAATAATCTGATATAGAAAGCAAAAGAAAATCAATAGCTATTAATGATTCCAACCTAAAACCCCAAATAAGACACAATTAACGTCCTGTAACCACCAGCTCCTCGTCCATCCCTTGCTTCCTCTGCTTCCAAGTTGTCCATCCTGTTACCATTCATTCCTTCCTTAAATTCCCTCATAGCACCCCATTCTTCTCTCCACATTTTCCAGCCTCCAAACACCTTCTACAGAGAAATTAACCATTCACTGTTAACAATGGATATTTGGTCCCGTATATGTGAGCTTCCCAACTCCGATGACTGGGTTGAGTCAGACTCACCACCCATCTTCAAACTGGCAAGTTAGACCATCTCAGGATGATTCAACCTGGTCCATTAATCTTAGAGCCAAGCGGACTTCTGGGTTTAATTTCGAAACTGTGATGACATTTACAGTGTGTTTGCAGGGTTTTCACTCATTTAACACTGAAAAGCCTCTCTGGGTCTCTGAAAAATGCCAACTTTCTGGAGAAAACCCATTCCTTCCCCTGTTTCTCCAGCTTCTCCAAGAAATCATATCCCTCTCACCCACTACGCCCAATAGCACGAGCCCGAGGTCCCAGCTCTAGAAGCTCAAACCCGAACCCATTGCATATGTTGCCCAAGGCTTATAAAGAAAACTTTATTTTGATGATATTAACAATTTTTATATTGAAAAGTAAAATGGCAATATTTTGTCCTTTTGT
>JASKGM010044924.1:0-21431 GCA_034509205.1 Ceratonia siliqua
TATTAGACCGGATTATTTTTTAAGCATCAAATCTTAGCTTCTAAAATAATCAGTTTTTTTGCTTTTTTTTAAAAAAAGTACTTTTAAAAAAATCCCATCCAAACACCCGATTTTCAGAAAAACACTTATTTTTTTAAAAATAATCCGCTTTTTCCAGGGAAAAAGCGGATCCAAACGGCCACTTAGAGGAAAAATAGTAGCCATGGAGTCAATTTTAAAAACTAATTGAGTAATTTCTGGCTGAAGTAGATAATTGTAATTTGTTATGATGTTAGAACTATTGTGTAAGAGGTAGGACCTACTAGAACATAATAAATTAACATGCAATTCTGCGAAGAATTAGGATTTGTTCATGTATTTATTCCCTTACGTTTTACCTTAATTTGTAGTGTTGCAATGTCAGACTTACAATAATGAATTATTGTAAAGGATTAGCATGGAAGTTGAAGCTACTTTCCATAAAAGGTAGCATAAAAGCATTCTATTTTACTGTTCTAATCATGATGGTGGTGATTCGTTTTTAAAATTTTTGTTATAACACTAATGTTATTTGTTTTCTTGTGAATATGGAAGGATTGCACCATGGTATTTCTCTGAAAGTAGTAGAAAGCCGGAGAGTGTAAAACAGTCTACAGGAGCACTAGGAGAAACTAAAATTATAGAACTTAGTTAAATATGAAATTTAAAGTTTAAACATGTCCTTGGGGTGGGAAGTTACCCTCTGATAGAACCCAGAGGTATAAGAGGGAGGAATTTGGGGAAGTTGCTGGAAGGGGATAGGTGGCAAGGAAGTTAGTCCTTAAAAGGGGGAGGGCATGGCCAGAGGAGGGGGGTTGAGTATTGTGTTGGTTTGGGGGAGGCTAGCATCTCATATTAGCTAGTTTGGCCTAGCTGTGGCTGGGATTTATGTTCTTCATTCTGTTTGCTTTATTTTCTGTGTTAGTGCGGTTCTATTTGTGAAAGTCCTTCAATGTGTGTTATGTTCTTGTATTTTGGCTTTCATTGTCCTTCACTTTTATTACTTTCTAGTATATTTCCAGTCCTGTGGGCACTGTTTATCAATATATCAGTATTTTCCTCAGTGTTCTGTGTGTATTTAGAAGTAAGAAGGCAAAAAAAAAAAAACAAAAAAAAAGAGGAAACGTGGGGCAGGCAGAGGGATGCCCTTCTTAGTTGGTGTTGCTAAACTAATTTTGAATTTAATTCATGTGCTTATTTTATTTTGCTTACAATTCCTTGCTATTTGTAAGTCAGAATGCAATTTTATATCAGTTGACCTTTGTTTTGCCCTACATATAATGTGCTTTTGTATATTTGTTGCTTGCTCAAAAGCTGGTATAGCTCAAATGTCTGATATGATGTTATTACGTTCTGCTCTATGCATGCTTAAGTGTAACAAATCTGGGATATCATATTTTTGTAATTTACACAGGGATTGATGCAGCATCATGAACAAATACTCGAGTACTTCAGAACACGTGGTGTTTCACTCATATTTCTTTTCCGAAAGAATCTTCTTCGTAGATGGATTTCTGTACTTGCAAATCAATATGATAGGGATGCTAAGCTATTAAATGGGACTCACAAGTCTCACGTTCATTCACCCCATGAGGTCTTTCTCTCACATGTGCATGCTCTCCCGTGTCTATCTGTCTGTATTTTGTTTGCACTTATGCTTCATGTGTGCATTTGAATATCTATGGTCATATTGGCAAAAAAAACAAAGAATATCTGGGGTCGTGCATGTGCATGAATATCACATTTAGATGCTAGATTATCAAGTCAGTTGATGTAATATCCTATCCCATTATCTCATTTAAAGACTCCTGACTATGTTTTCAGGCAGAGATACTTGCAAAATACAAGCCCACAATCAACACAACACTGCTGATATCCAATCTGAGGCAAGTGAATGAAACTAGCACCAAGGCTTTGGAATATTTCAAGAGCACCCGGCACATTATTGTATACTATGAGGATGTTGTCAAAAACCGCACAGTATGTTCTACTTCATATTCTTAATATTTGCTTCATCTTCCTTTTTATACCTCTAAGATGTAGTATTCTTACCATTAAATCATCTTTCTTTATTTCAGAAATTAATGGATGTTCAAGATTTTCTCAAGGTTCCTCGAAAAGAGTTGAAGAGTCGTCAGGTGAAGATACATAAAGGAACCTTATCCAGTCAAGTTGAAAATTGGAATGATATCAACAAGACACTCACTGGAACACCTTATGAGAACTTCCTCCATGAAGATTACCGGAAGTAAACTGCTGGGAATGTACATACCACATCTTGTTCTTTTACCCTTTCTTTTCTTTTTTTCCTTCATCTAATCTTTAGGCACAAGTTGCTGCAAGGACCAACAGGATAACCACCCTGTTGAAATTTTGGCCATGGCTCTTACATTTTTGTTTTCAGTTTCACGTTGTTGTTCCTCTTTCCCCCCTAATTCAATCATATTTAATTCATTCTTTGTATTCTTACCTTTTCTGTTTTGTTGAACACTTGCATTTGAGCTATCAAGAGAAGTTTCAGTTTCAATTTTAATTGCAGAAATCCTGTCCAATCAAATTCCTCCATAAATAATAGGAATAATTCTATCCGAATATCTACAGACTTATTGAATTTCAGAGTGTTTAATTAAACTTACTTTCTTAGTGTGCTTTATAATGATATTAAAGAAAAAAGTACCATATCATAATGAAACAGTTTAGAAGGCATAAAAAAACTCAAAAAAAGTAAAAAAAAAAAAGGTTTGAGGAAATTAAATCTTCAAAATGGCCAAAAGGAAGCTCATAAAGATTTTAGTTCTTCTGAGGGAATTGAAGGGCAGTGACCAGTGTAGAACACTGATTGAAACAGCTACGTAAGTTTCTTACTGTTGATAATTTTCAATGAAGCTAATGGCTTGTTTTGCTCTGCACAGCTGGAAACATTAAGGTGGGCATACACCACTTTCTTACTGTTGAAGCCAGATTCGGTGGTTGTGTTTATATATATATATATATTCTTATATCTGAATAGTTTGACTCATCTAAAGTGCCCATTGATAAATCCAAGTGGAAGCAGATTGATATCCAGTTGTGTAGTGTCTTGTAACAGTTTATTAATCTTAAAATTATTTAGTACTATTGTTGGTACAAATAGCTGGAGGTTTCAACTTCTAAGACTTTCTGTAATGGCTTTTATATATTACTTTTTCAGAATACTTGTTTCAAATTGTGGAAGAAGGTTAAGTAGCAACAGCAATTGTTTCTAATAGTCGATATACTTGTGGGGATTGTCTTGTGCGGGAGTGTATGGATGGAGGAAATTTTTTTTTCTATGTGGGGACAATGATGGAAATAGATTTCTCCCCACTTAAAATTTCTTGACTCGTTGCCATCATTTTATTTATTTTTCTCAGCTAATAATGAGTTGTAAATAATCTTTAATTATGGGATGAAGTGAGTGTTAGTGCTATGAAATGACTTGAAACCCTTATAAGAATATATTTATTAGATAAGCCTGTAAGAATGTACTATAATTACATATATTTATAGTACAATAACATGTTTATTATTTATTTGTCATAAAATAAATATTACACAAAATAGAACTTATGACATTTTATTTATTGGCTATCTTAGTAACAAACTCTTTTATAGTTATGCTATTATACTGCAAATATATATGAGCAAGGTGGACTTTTGTAGATTTATTCAACTGATATATTTCGAGAATTCCAAATAATATGAAGCATTGAAATCTATTGAAAGAAAGCAAAATAACTATAATTGACTTTACTTGTGGGCATTTTGGCGGATGGTATTAAGTTTAACATTTGAAATTAAAGTTTGATTCCACGTTTTTTATTCATGCTTTCCATAAAAAGGAAAAGGAATACAAGATTCCCAATTTCCTCCTCTTTTCCTTTTCCCAGGCAAGTCAAATTTCCGCGTTAGAAGCCAACTGACTATTGTTCCATAGTACAACGTTGACCGCAAAACCTTTGAAATTGTTCCAATTGATTATTAGAAGTTCAAACGCCAATTGAAATTAAATTAAATTAAATTAGAAATATGTAGTATTAAAATCATCTTCAAAACTAGGTTCCTATATTTAGTCTATAAATTTTTGGTAAATTGAATTAAATCTAAGTATTCATGTGCATATATTGAATATATATATATATATATATATATATTTTTTAATGAACCTCACGTCTAAATTTCTAATGCATGACTTTTATATATGATCATTATAATGTTTATGAGGGTTTTAATATTTTTTTAGTGAATATTATAATAACAAGCTATAGTTGTTAAAATGATATGTGAGTTCAATGTAACTTTTTTTTTTCTTTTTGAGGGATTTATGTGAGGGAATTTACAAGATTTGGTGAGATTATGAGTTGGGGATGAATTTTGCTGCAGAGTAATTATTAAGTCCTAGAAATGGTCTTACTATTTTAATTTATTTTAAAATATATTTTCAACCAAAAGAAGGTAAAATATAAAGTTTAATTTCATTTAAGTGTTTTCATAAATATCATATTTTATAATAATACTTTATGAGATTTAATATTTTTTATAGTGTTATTATGAAATATTATTATAAAATTATGTAAAATATATAAAAAATTTATTTTTTTTGGAATACGATATTTATGAAAATATTAAAATGTTTATTCTAAAATAAAATATTAGAGCTATTAATATTTAATAAAATAAGATGTACACCAATATTCAATAATGGTTGCTAATGATTAAGGAGTAATAAGCATAATTAGTTTATTGTCTATATGATTTGAATTGTCATTAATGCGTTTAGGGCAAGCAAATGAATTCCCTTCAGCTATATAACTTTCGAATCAAACCATCTCCTTTCTCTAATATATTGAAGAAAAAAAAATCACTTAATTTGGATTATCAAAATATTTAACCCACAATAATCATGTTTGTCATGTAAAGGTAAAACCATAAAATATGGACTAAATTACATTTTCAGTCATTAAAATTACATTTTTTAAATTAATATTATATTATTATTTAGTTACAAATTCATTGGTTAATTACAAATACATTAATTTTGAACAAGTATATAAAAAATATTTTCATTTTTGTAAAATTATTTCTATTATGTTTAACCGTTTTGATTATGTAATTATTTTTCAAATAATGCTAATCTCATAAATTTGAACATATTTTATATTATGATAAAATATATTAAAATGAGTTAATAAAATGACAAAGATAAAATATTTATGAGATTTACAAAAAGTTTTGTTTCTAAAATAAAATACTCTTATTTTTCATAGATCTTAGCTCTATATTTTCGTGACAGAAATTGTAATTAAATAATTTTTTGGAATATATCTAATTTAAAATAATTGATAAATCAATTTAATTATAATAAGATAAGTCTACGCGTAGATTTGATTATTAATTGAGTTTATCTTGAATATTTTTCAGTGATAATCAAATTGGGAAAAAAAAAAAACAAAGATAACGGGGCAGTAGTAACGGAAGTGGTCGTGAATATTTGGAGGGACGAAGTAATGGGGGGAACTAATAGAAGAGCGTCGATTTCTGAGATGGGTCTCCCTTATAGTGCCACGTGTCATAGACGGCAAGCGGACGTTATAACAGAGGTCTAACTCAGATCCAAGCTGTAATCGAAGTGTCCTTTGAAATCTACCCTACAATTTGCATTCCCCTTCTCTTCTCTCTCTCTTTTTCTCTATTCTTTCTTCCTCTGCCTTCGCACCTTGCTCTCAACAATTTCCACTGTCGGAGAGGAAGGGGGAGAGAGAGAGAGAGAGAGAGAGAGACAAACTAAACAAGGGAGAAGAGGGAGAAGAGAGAGAAACTAGAACCATGGCTCAGCCTTCTACCAACGGCGCCGATCTGAATCAGCAGCAGCAGCAACAGCAGCAACAGCAACAGTGGACGCAGCCGCATCAGTATCAGCAGCAATGGATGACCATGCAATATCCGGCTACAGCTATGGCCATGATGCATCAGCAGATGATGATGTATCCGCCGCAGTACATGCCTTATGTTCACCATTATCAGCCGCCTCACCATTCGCAGCACCAGCAGCCTTCTCAGCAGCAGCAGCAGCAGCAGCAGCAGCAGGGCTCCGCCGATGAGATCAGGACGATCTGGCTCGGTGACCTTCATCATTGGATGGACGAGAACTACCTCCATAGCTGCTTTGGTCACACAGGCGAGGTCGTCTTCTCTCCCTCTTGCTAAATTGCTGTTTGTCCAATAGGCTTGGAAGAGGTCTCTGAGCTTTTTATAACTGATAGAAAGGAAAAGAAGCAACTGGAGCATTGCCAATTGTTTGCTATTAATTTTTTTTAACATATATGATTAAATTGTATATCTTTTTGTGCCTGTGTTTGTAAATATTCTGTTTCTTAAAAAATTGAAAATTTATCGCTGGAACTTACTTCAGCACCTCCCTTTCCAGTTAATTCAGATAATTTAGTGCGTAGCCATGAGTTTGAACGGTTGTGGTACAAGAAAGGTTTCAATCATTAGGGAACCCATTGCTTCCTGTACAGTTTGCCAAACTATGAAAAGTTGCAAACAATGAATTACAGGCGGCTTTCTTTGTTGTAAGAAGTCAAATCCTTAGTGTAAACTGCTAACTGAACTTTCTGAGTTCCTTGGTCCTTTGCTTATATCCTCCATATTATTAGACTCTCAATGGTGGGTTAGAACTTAAAATGGTCTCCCTTCTCAATCCCTGCCTCTTGACTTTAAGAGTCATGCATTAATTGACATGGCTGTCAGCCCTATCATCAGCTCGTATGAGTTGACTCCTGAAGGCTGAAGCTGAAGGTTTTTGGCTTGTTGGCTGAATTTTTTTTTTTTTTTGCTTCATTAACCCAACTATTTATCTATGATCTCTGAGTTGCACTCTAGAAAAGTTGTGTAATAAAACCCTTGTCCTTTTAGTCCTCATCTATCTACATAAACAATCAATCAACATGTCAAAGGTGCATTGCTGAAAATAAGCTATTGCCATTTAGGTGCGTTCATGAACTGAGCTGTTTTGAGCTGCCCATAAGCTGCTTGATAAGAGCTTGGCTCAAGTTCAGCTAATTGGGAAATATAGGCCATTTTGAGCTTTCTCTACAACTTGATAAGATGAATACTGTGAGGTTTGTTGGGCTATTATTGTCAAACACATTATGACTGTTGTATGGCAGTGTGAGACAGATTGTGAATTCATGTGCTTCAGACAATCCAGTCTTGAGCATGTTTTTAAGCTTAATTAAGCTTGAGTTCAAATGATACATAAGGAACTCAAGCCTGGTGAGACTTGGTTCCTTGTCCTCTAGATGGATTGTTCATGCTTCGCGCCACTATTGCCACCCTAAGAATAGATTACCATATTACTGACTGCATTTAAACAGACCTCTGTCTTGTTGATATTGTGTGTGACAACTTCGGTTCTTGTCCACAGTTTGTGGATAAAATTATTATTTTCGTTTTATTGGACATCTGTGTATAATTAAGATCTCCTATACAGTCGTCAAAGTGGAGATTAGTAGGTTATAGGCTCTGAACCACATTGACTAACTCTGACCCCTTAAGTGAACATATTGATGCAGGGATAATAGGAAAGATTGATTGTTGGTTTATCATGAACCTTAGCTAAAAGTGATTTTCCTCTAATATGCTTCTCTTGGTGGCTCACCATGAGTCCATGACGCTATCAAGTGCTAAGTTAGCATTGCATTAGAATATTTATTGTCTTATATTCCCATTTAAAGTGTCTTAACCTTAATGTGTTAAATATTTCTAAAGACAACCTCTCTTATGTTTTAAAATTTTCAATCATAGATCAGAGATCTGCTTTTGCTTTCAGCATGCTTTTGTACAGTTAATACAGTAGTGCTGCTGTCTGTTGACTTGTGTCTGAAACTATTGTATTTCATTATCCAACATTATGCAAAGGTTTTGTGTCACCTTATATGCAGGTTGTTTCAGCCAAGGTTATACGAAATAAGCAAACTAGTCAGTCGGAGGGATATGGATTTGTTGAGTTTTATTCGCGTGCAACAGCTGAGAAAGTTTTGCAGGGCTATAATGGTACTATGATGCCAAATACAGATCAGCCATTTCGTCTAAATTGGGCTACATTCAGTACGGGTGATAGGCGATCTGAATCTAGTTCTGATCTCTCTATATTTGTGGGGGACTTGGCTGTAGATGTTACTGATGCTATGCTGCAGGAAACCTTTGCAAGCAGATATTCATCTGTTAAGGGAGCAAAAGTTGTTATTGATTCAAACACTGGCCGTTCAAAAGGTTATGGTTTTGTTAGGTTTGCTGATGAAAATGAGAGGTCCAGGGCAATGACTGAAATGAACGGTGCTTATTGTTCAAATAGGCCAATGCGAATAGGTGTTGCAACTCCCAAGAAATCATATGGATATCAACAACAATATTCTTCACAAGGTTTGTTATGATATGCTTCTTATTGCACATACTCGCAAGGCTTGAAAAGTAAATTAAGTGAATTATACTCTGTTGTCGGTATTTTTATTTCTGTAGTGCCCGTTATATCTTCATTTGTTGTTGCTTCATTGTGTTCATTTCCTCCTTTATAATACCCTAATTTTAGAATGACTTAGTTTCTTTGTGTTGGGTTTTAGAAGCTGAATGATGATGATGTAATGACTTTTTCTTTTTTGGTTTGACTTAAACAATATAAATTAATGATACTGTGTTCCATGGGACATGCTGGGTGACACAGTATGCCCATATAAGTCTAAGGACCTCTGCTCCAACAGTTGCTACTCACATAGAATTATGCCCCTCTGTTTGAATGGGCTTATTTTTTGTCCATAAGTGCTTATTCAGTGCTGTAGGTGTCTAATGGAGATTTTTTCTATGCCTTTGGATGGCTTCATTTCCATTCTGGAAACCAAATGTGTTCCCTTGTCTAAATCATAACTCTGCTGTTTCTCATGTACTTCAAATTGATTCTTATGTCTGGTTATATTGTCACAATTGAGAAGGTCCTCAGAATTCTTGAATTGATAAAGAGGCTTTATATTCTTGTTCGTTGTTTTCAAGTGTTCTAATTTCTGGGTATGTTGTTTACAATGCCAAAAAATCATCACTGTGATACAGTAGATCATATATTATGCTTCTAATTTAAGGTTTCAAAATCTGGTTTTGCTATTCTTTTATCAGCTGTGGTGTTAGCTGGTGGACATTCATCTAATGGTGCTATGGCCCAAGGTTCCCAGTCTGTAGGGGACGCTAGTAACACAACTGTGAGTCTACTTTTTTGTATAACTGTTAATTATCTTACTCTCTTTATACTTCAGTAACCCATATATTACAGATATTTGTTGGAGGGCTTGATTCTGATGTCAGTGATGAAGATCTCAGACAACCATTTTTGCAATATGGTGAGGTTGTCTCTGTGAAAATACCAGTGGGTAAAGGGTGTGGTTTTGTTCAATTTGCTAACAGGTACTCCTGTATTCCATAACATAGTTTTTTAACTTAATATATTATGACAAGATGTAGTTTGATTGTGATTGACATCATCATTAGTATTGTCTTTTTCCTTTTTGGTGAATTAGCCATTCAATTATACCTTCTACTGCCTTTATTACAGAAGGAATGCTGAGGAAGCAATTCAGGCATTGAATGGGACAGTAATTGGGAAGCAGACAGTGCGTCTTTCTTGGGGTCGCAGTCCGGGAAATAAGCATGTGAGATCGCTTAACTTATATGTGAATTCAGTTCATGGTTTACCATACTGCCTTTGGCTATCTAATGGGAGAAAATGTTTTGGATGTCATTCTCTTGTCTACTGTGTTCAGTTTGATATTTTCTGCACCAAATCTGTGAAACAGTTTTTTTTTTTTTTCATTTTTCATAGTAAGGAGTGTAGGCATCATTACTTGCTTCCGCTATTTGCAAGTTCTATTATTTTATAAAATTATTTAAATTCTTCTATTATCAAAATAATTGTTTTGAAAAGTTGTAAATTAGCACATGTTAGTTCCTTTTTATGCTCTTGTAAAACTCTAGGCAGTAGATGCCACCCCTTTTTGGCAAATTTTAAATGGGAAAAGTAAAGATGTGGGATGCTCATTTTACCGTGGACAAAACTTAAGTGAAGTTTATTAGGTGTTTGTTATCATGTTTTTAAATGAGTGGATGACACATATATTAGTAAATATTAATAAAAGTATTCGAGTCGTTTGAGCATAGAACTTTATTATTTGTGATTTATTAAATGTGAGACCTGATGATGTGTCATTCATTGATCAGAGAATATAATTCCAAACACCTAAGGAATTTTACTATGTTTTGTCCTTTTATCGTTTTAATCCATCTCTTATTTAACATTTTGGGATTTTTGGGATGTGGCAGTGGAGGACGGATTCCAATGGAGGCCACTATGGAGGGCAGGGTTATGGAGGCAATGGGTATGCTGCGAGACAGTATCAGGATGTAAATATGCATTCTGCTGCTACCGTTCAAGGGGCTTCCTAATAGGGGGCGTAGCAATTTCTAATCGAACCAAAAGTCCAAAATTGAAGTAGGATGGATTTTATTGTCCCTTTAACTAAAGCTGTAGTTTACTGAATTTGGTAGCTGGGTATTATTGGTATGGCCAGGTTCTTGAGATTGTATTAATATCTTGTTTGAAATTTTGGAGTGTGACTGAACATATTATATGGTTCGGATACTTTTTTCTAAACGCTTAAACATTTGTTGAAATTGGAACAAAGGAAGTGCTCAGAATTGTTTAGTAGCAATTTTCCTCTAGATGACCAAGATTATCTTGAATGCTCATTATCTCTACAGAACAATTATATTCTTCGTAATAAATATAATAGTATTTATGCAATTTTAAAATACGAAGTGATAAAAGCACCTACATTTTGTTACCGTAGCTAAGGAATTGGCCTTAAAAATTTATATAATAGAAAGATATATAGACAATCATATTTGCTTTCAATGACAGTGAGGAAAGATTAATAATAAAATAAAAAATTCAATGCAATAGATCTGATTATATCCCAAAATGACAACCCTAATTTTACAACAAAAACTATATATGGCACAGTGCTTTTAGTTTTAGGATTGAATAAAGGTTTTGATGATGGTATCATCTTCATTCTTATTGTTTCTGCATAATTTGTTCACGTAATAGCATAGTACTTTGAAGATCCACCAAAGACGAAGTTGAAATAAATAGTCTAAAAAACTAGCAAAAATGATATCTATAGGTAAAGAGTATAGATAAGACTTTATAAAGAAAAACAAATAAATTTTTTAATTTTTTTCATCAATACATAGCATGGTAACATTAAAAGAAAAATAAGAGTTTGAATATACAAGGTTAGAATAATCTAGTAAGATATTGACCTATGATATATTGTTTCATTTAAAGTGACTAATAAAATTGAGGAAGACTTTTCTTGGGAACTCATTTACTTATGGCTTTACTGAAATTTTAAAAAACTCATTTAATTTTTAATTTTATCTTATATTATATATTAAATCATGGTTGTACTAGAATTTCATTTATTTACGAGAACAATAATACATTCTTGCACACCCAAATTTATAAAATGTTTAACGTCACCGTTTTTGGTGGTTTAGTATATACTCTATTAATCATACATTTAGTAAGAATTATTTAATCAAACGTGCAAAGTCAAATTTGATAAACTGAAGGGTTACACTTTATTGGTATTAATTTTTGTCATTTAGCATAAAGAGGGATTAATTCCATGTGGGTTACTTAAATAATTGTAAATAAATCCCTGGCAGCCACCAGCGGAGTCAAATAATAACAAAATTACAACAAAAATCATTGCATTTAAATATCTTATCTTAATTAAATTAGTCTCCACTTGCATAAGGCCACAACTTGATTTAAACTACTAAAATTATAATTAGGATTATTGGCCAAAGTATAGTAACAATTCTCTTGTGACAGAGGAATAGGCGTGAGTCGAGTCACAATCAAAATATAGTTCTTGAGCTAGTGCAATAAGTAAAAAAGTTGTATCCTGACTAATAATTATAATTTTTAGTCTAATAATAAGTGCTCAATCCAATAAAAATGATAAACTTTATAGGAATAAAATATATTTTACTTCGTTTTTTTTTTCTCATATGTGAGATGCAACGGTGGATCCATGTAGAAGAAGGAGGAGGCAATTGCCCCACAACTTTTTTTTATTAATATATATAAAAAGAAATTTTGTCCCCATGAAAATTTAGAAAATTTTCCATGTCTCTCCAGTCAATTTTACCTAGAGGTATTCTTAATAGACCTAGCCTAATTTATTAAGTGTAATATTTATATCTAACTAAAAAATGTCCCAAGCTATTGTAATAATTAATAAATGAGAATATGAGTTACTTAATAGGCTAATACCCAACCAAACTCATTAACCCAACCAAACTCAACCAAGAAATTCATTCTTTGCATATGATAAGAAGTTGATTTGTTCGTAAGTTTTATTTATCAAAATTTTGTTTTGTGGAGCTTATGAAGTTTGATAGTTAACTTGAAACTTATATAATAGATGTTCGTTATGACGATCATCAATTTTCTACAATAGTAGTGAAAAATATAAATCATATTATGTATCAAATAGTGTATTTACTTCTGAAATTAGTTTTGATTTTACACATGATAACTGTAACAGTTGAAATATGTTTTTTTGCAATGAATTTTATGAAGAATGAAATGTATAATCATATAAGAGATGAATAGTTGAATAATTATTTGGTTACATACATAGAAATATATTTTTTATAGTGTTAAAAATAAAAAAAATCATATAATATTTTCAAAATATAAAAATATATAGAGAACAATTGTAATTTATAAAAACTGAGATATATTGTATTTTTTGGTAATAAAAATAATGATATTATGTATTTTATGTAAGTGATATTAGATATAATTAAAGATTTAGTGAGAGTGAAAATTACTTTTATATAATATCTAAATTTTTGTTTAATAAATTGTTCGTATTACTTAAACTTTCTAGACCCGTCACTGACGAGACGTATTTGATTTGTGTTTGTGAGCTTCAAATTTGTTTTGTTGTTTGGTAATAAGGTTGATCATAAACTTCTAGCTTCATGAGACTAAATTTGTGGGGGCCGAAATAAGGGACTTTAGCCGCTTTATTAAACTTTGCGGTTGCTACAAACCTAGTTGCAATAATAAATACAGAACACAGGCTGTATCACCACAAATTCTTATATACATACATTATGTATGTATTTTAAATAAAATTAATAAATTTTACTTAAATTTTAAAATATATTATTAATTTTATCTTATTTAAAATATACATATAACTTATATTTATTTAAATATTATAATGATAACTGAAACAATATGCATGTGAAAGAATTTCTCCACCAATCTCACATTTTATATAACCACACAATTTGTCATAATTACAACTTGTCTTGCCTCTTCATGATCAAGGCACAGTTTACAACTTGATTTTTAATAATAATAATAATTTTTTTTATTATATATAAAAATATTATATTATAAAATAATGCATTGTGTTTATTGTCCTAGTCTCATTGGAGATTTTCAATTTTATAAAATTTTATTAAAATTAAGTAAAATTTTGAAGGGTTAAAATAATATTTTAAATTCAAATGCAATCTATAAAATTAGACATTTATTAGATTTATTAGTATAAATTATAAATAAAAAAATTAATATAGACATATATATACTAGATAAATTGAACAAATAGAGGATATTTTAATAATTGTAATATAACAAGATCTCTACGAGACATGGATTATGTTTTCCATTTTTGTCCATAAATTTTAGGCCGAGAAAGCACATAAATTCTTTCTATCATCACTCCTATACAAGGCAATCTCTACAAACTGGAAAAATTATCATTTTTAATTAGAATGATATTAGAAGAAAATATTAGATCTCGTAAGACATAATTTAAATATTTAGATGAAATTAAATCTAGTTCAACAAAACAATTAAATTTAGGAACATATGTATTGTTAAATTGTAAAGCTAAATAGATTATTAACTGAAGCAAAGCCCTGTAATGATAAGTGACAATTGGTATAAGATATGAAAGTACTGAGACATGACATGTTATAATGTCTAGAAGGACAGTTAGAGTTAGACATCATCTTGGAGTTTTCCCCACAATCTAGAAATTTGTGGGTTGGTGAACCATCAAGTTGCCATAAAATATCTCTCAAAATCATCATGTTCAAACACTTAGCCACAGTATGATGCAGCAGAATGGGTTGTATTCTGGTCTTCTTTTCTAATGGCTGACTGAGATAATTACAAATGAAAACGTTATATGGTCTCTCAGCCAATTAAGTTCTCTATGAAATGGCCTTACCTGGAAGACATAAATTATGAATACCACAAGTCAAAAAACAACAAAGAAGAGAGATAACTAGTCTTAGTGTATGACGTTTTGTAAGATATTTTTTTTAAAGGCATTTGCCAAATATAGTTTTGGTTTGGTGCTAAGTCTTGAGTACTGGGATATGGGAATGTTAGACTAAAAGAACGAGAACAGTAAAACCATAATGTTAATTAAGACAAATTGCTCATTGGGATATATTCCAATCAATCTTTATACGTTAGTAATAGTAAACGTCATCATTGAGATAAGTCATGGTATATATGAACAGATCAGAAAGAAAGAAGCAGAAGAAGCATTTCCTTTGTCTTTCTTTTCTTCTTTTGTCTGCTGCATTCTCCCCCTTAATTCAAACCCTTATTTCTCATAATTTGAATGGTCTTCATGTTATCTTTGGTTTGGCTTGGTTTGGTTTGGTATGGGTGGAAAACAAAGTAGCTAATGAGGAAAAAGTTAAGAAAGTTAAGAAATAATTTCTCTTCTCCCACCCTTTCCAGCCTAAATAATTAGTTAAACATATTAGAAAAGGAGGAGAAATGGTGAAACTTCACATAATAGTCACATATATAACAAATTATCAATCAATTAACACTTGGAGTATACAAAACAAAATTGTCACTTTAGTTTGAAAGAATATATTTTGCAAGATTTTTTTTTAAATATATCAAACTAATCATAAATAAATATATAAATAAGTATTAGTAAATTAAGAAATATACTTAACATATTTAAATGTCTATTCATAATTAATTTCTTCAAAAATATTTATATTAACTCACTATATTAAATTTTGACATTTAATTTAATTAAGTCTTAAATGAATGTAAATTTGATTTTAAGAATTTTATTAAGATGCTTTCATATATACTAACTTAATTTTTTTACAATGGATCAAATAATTTAAGAATAATACTTTATAATAATATTAAAAAATTAAAAAAATATTGTAATTTTGAAGATATTAAGACATATTTTTTAATAATTTTTTTTAAGCAATTAAATCAAATTTTAAAATCATTAAAGTTAATATATAATAAATATTTTTAGAAATAAAATTAATACAAATTATTTTTTTAGTAATAAGAATAAGAATGATAATTAATTAATTATCATAATTTATTAAAAAGGAATAATAACAGTTGTCACAGAGGCAGGTGGTAGTTTTGCAAAAGCAAAAGCAATCTTTCACTCAAGTCAATCATCCCTTTCCTCTCTTCTTCCTTTTACTCCGTCGACATCGCTGCTCCTCTCTCTCTCTCTCTCTCTCTCTCTCTCTCTCTCTCTCTCTCTATATATATATATATCCTCACACTCTCACCGACACCCATTTTCCCATACCATAACTGGTATCCCACAACCCATAGTCCGTACAATCATGGAGTTGGAAGTGGCGGTACCAGTCCCGCCGGCGGACTTCAACTTCGACAGCAACTGCTCCTCCCCTTACATGACTGCTCCTTCAAGCCCTCAACGTTTTGCCAACTCCTTCTTCAGCGCCCCCACCAGTCCTATTCGCTCTTCAGCTTTTTTCCATGAACTCCAAAACGACTTGGTCAGGCACTCCTCTGCTTCCTCTGTTCCCTTCCACTGGGAAGAAAGGCCTGGTGTACCCAAATCCAAATTACCTACCGGAGATGACAATGATGAAAATAATGAAGATTTCGAATTCAATTTCAGTGGGCATTTAGAAAGAACTTCTCTTTCTGCAGATGAACTCTTCGACGGTGGGAAGATTCGACCTTTGAAGCCACCGCCCCGGTTACAATCCGGCGATGGGCTCAGTTCTCCAGCGTCCAATGTGTCTTCTCCGAAGTCGAGAATCTCACAGGGAAAGAAAATTGTTCAAGAGACGTTCTCCCCACGCCATCAGAAAAGGGAAGTTGACCCATTCGCAGCGGCATTGGAGGAAACCAGTAAAACGGAACAGAAGAGGGGGAGAGAGAGGACTTCATCGTGTTCGTTTTCATCGACGAATTCTGGTCGTAAAGGAAGTAGATCCATGTCCCCTTTGAGGGTCTTGGACCTGGCGAGTGACTCTGAGCACATTTCACAGACAGTTAAAGGTGTATCTTCATCAACAAGCAATGCAAAATCCTCGACAACTTCATCATTCGCTTCATTTTTATCATCAATTTCATTCACAAAAGGGTACAGAAAATGGAGGCTGAAAGATTTTCTACTGTTTCGGAGTGCCTCGGAGGGACGAGCCACCGGGAAAGACCCATTGGGGAAGTATGCGGCTCTGTCCAAAAAGACAGCAGCAGCAGCAGCAGCAGCAGCAACGGAAGACGAAGCCAGGAACTCGAGTTTCCGGTCGACGGAGAGTTCGGGTTCAGTGTCTAAACGGAGAGGGCCGGTTTCAGCCCATGAAATGCATTATACAGTGAACCGGGCAGCTTCGGAGGAGATGAAGAAGAAGACTTTCTTGCCTTACAAGCAGGGACCTTTAGGCTGCTTGGGGTTCAATCCCGGTCTCCATGAGATCACAAGGGGAATTGGGTCCTTGACACGTTGATATTGATCCACTTATCTCATTGGATCTTCTCCTTCTTCTTCTTCAATTCTCCTTTCTTTTTATTTTTCTTACCGTTTTCATGTTATTAAGTTTTGTGGGTTAGCTTGATACTACATAGTATGTTCTTTCATGTTCTCTCCATCCCCAAAAGAGACTACAGATTGTACCATTCACACACAAAGACATATGTATACATAAGAAATTCACATTAAGAAAGAAATTTCTTGTGATTTTATTTTTAAATATTAGTAAAATTGGAATTCAAATTTGTAATGTATTGCTCTCAATAATCTCGTCTTTACTACTTGGAAAATCCCATAAAGGTTCAAATATTGTGAAAAAAATAAAACTTGGTTTAATTTATAAGATGGAATTGGAGTTGAAATAATTTATTTAGCTTCTAAAATTTTATGGAGAATGATGACATGATATGCTTAGGTGAAGGAATCAAGAGAAAAGGTGGAAGCTTTTTTTCTATATACAATGATTAGGGTTGTGGAATAATGACGTGAACAGTGTAAGGGTTTGTGATTGAGTTGGGAAAGCACAGTCAAATTAAAAATGAAAAGGTTAGAAGACTGTGATTAATGATTATTTTGTCCATCGCCTGCTTACTGTAATCATAGATAAGCACTTCAGCAGCTAAACGGTGAATTAAAAAATCTTTCAGTTTTAATCATAAGTAAAAACAAGTATATGTTACAAATGAATTTGACGTTAAAATATGTCTTGACCAACTTATTTAACTTAGTTTATATATTTTTTATAAACAATTCAAAAAGTATAGCTTCAATAAACTTAAATTGTTAGAGAATGAAGATGGATAATTTTATTATAATTTTTAATGTTTTTTAATGTAAAAGTTATAATTGAACTTAAAATGTGAATAAAGTTGTTAGAGAAAGTGTATAAATAATTTTTAAATTTTTAACTTGTTGAATTACTTTTAAACTTAAAATGTAGATATATAATAAAATTGAGATTTTTGTTTTTTATTTTCATAATTATAAAATTGGTTGATAGACTAGACAAAGAATAGAAGTCAGCGTTTAATTTTATTATTACTTATTTCATTTATCTTACATCATTAAATTATATGTTGATTAATATTTTATGAATTTTGTGAGTTATTTTATAAAAAAAGAACATTATTTCACCCACATTAGTGGGTGGTAGGGGAAGTTTATTAATTTTTTTTAATTTTTTGATATTAGTTAATTATTTATTATGTCATATTTTATTGAGAATTTTTTAAAATATTTTTTATTTTTTTAAAATTTTTTAATTTAGAAATAAATAGTAAATAAAAAATTATGGATGAATAGTATAAGAAATACAAAACAATTCTCAAAATTTTAAAAAAATATATGATATAAAAATTTAATTAATATTAAAAAGTAAAAAAAAATTAAAAAAAATTAAAAAAAAAAAGAAGAAGAAAAAGGTGTGGCTGTAGGATAGCACATCTTTTTTTTTTATTACTTGTCAAAGAATTTAATGTCTAGATTTAAATTGTTAGATAATTAATTCTATATGATAAATTAAAAATTTTCATATCAAACACCATTTAAGGGGTTGGCATAAGGATAGAGATAAATATATAATTATTCTAACCTTTGAAGTAAATTTTTATAGTCTTGATATGAATAGCCACTGAAAAAATTAATTAATTGATATGGTTAGAAGCTAATATAAACCTGAATGTACTTAAAAAAGATCAAAGAAAAGAAATATGAAAATGTTAAGTGGGAAAAGAAGGAGAGAGGAGCAGGTAGCCATCAGCCATCAGCCATCAGCCATGCATGGAAAGGTATCTTTATGTAAAGGCTAATTGCATGTGTCCAATGGAGAGGAGACCCCATAACCATTATAATGAAGCTCTGCAATGATGCTGCTTTCTTATTTTCTGGCTTTATATTCTTTGGATGAGGTTGTCAAACACAAGATGGCCATCATACCTTATGCCCACGTTACTCCAAAACCCTACATGCATTTATATCCATTGAAAATTGTGTCTTTTATTGAATATATTGAGTCAATTATTTTCACAAATTTTATTAATTTATAACTTATTTAAATTTAGATACATTGATTTCAATAATATATGTGTAATTTATAAATAAAATTTATACAAATAACATTAAATGGCATTTGGTTTATTAATATTTTATATATCATGGTATTTTGAATATAGAGATATAAGATATTATGAGGAGATGTATTTTTTTATCTTAACTACTTGGTTTAAACCTTGGAAACAATACTTAGGAGAATTTGTTCTCTCAAATGTGGGAGAGAAATTTAGGTTGATGCTCGAGTTAGTCCGAGAGTACCCTTATTAAACAAAAAAAAAAAACAGAGATTTCAATGTTCATTTGATATGAAAATTGTAAAAATAATTAATATTTGGAAATTTTGTACGTTTTCACCCTAATCTTTAGTTGTTATTACAATATCCTCCCTAATCTATTAATTATAACACATTGTACCCTAAACTATCACAATTTAATTAAATTACCACATACGTAATTAAGTGTTAAAATTAATGATTTTAGTTAACATGAATTAGTTATGTAATTAAAAAAATTTGATAGAAACAAAAAATAATAAATTTATTATACAAAATAACACAAATATCCTAAAAATAAATTATATAAAGTCTTTAAGTCAAAACGGGTTGGACCTGCTGGGTTGGTCTGCCTAGCCCGTTTAAAAGGGCGAGTTGGGTTTAGGGATATGTAACTCGCCATTTTGGCCGGTTGGCCCGCCCCGCCTTGCCTATATGACGGGCGAGGCGCCCTCACATTTTTCCACTCAAAAAAAGTTTCAAGTTGTTAAGAATTGAATATGGACTCTTAGGAAGATAAAATAAAACTCATACCACTAGTTTATAATTTTTAGATAAGATAAAAACAAAAAATTAAATATAAAAAGATTATAGATGACAGGCTAACTTGCCAAGGACGGGACGGGTTAGGGTGCCTTTAGCCCGCCCCCCAGACTGAGGGGCAGGTTTGGGGCGAGCCAGCCCGGCCCGCCTCGTTTAACAACTCTAGGTATAATGTAAGAAGATTCTTCTAATTTTAAAATAATATAAGATATCAATCAAAATATTTTTATTTTATTACACTCCAATTTTTTAAATGATATTATATATTTTAAATAACAGTACACTATATACATATATCTTCAAAGAAATCAAAATCAAAATAACATTATACTAAACACATAAATATTTAAAGGTATCAAAATTAAAATAATAATGTACTAAATATGTACATATTTTAAAATATCAAAATCAAAATAATAATGTACCATACATAATTAGTGGTTGTGAGCGTTATTAATTCTGTTGGTGAAGGGTGAGTCCCTGCTTAGTTTAATTAAAAGTCTGTGTTTTGTTGAAATAAAAATTATTGTCTGAATAGTTATAAACAAACTCGTTAACTTATTCATTATTATCGTTTGACTCAATCATTCAGCACAAAGACTCATTTTGTTTATTTTTTAATAAAGGAAAGACATTACTCTTGAAAAAGCAGATATGGAGCAATTTACTACACACACATATATATAATTAATAGTTGTATCACACATATACATACATATACACACACATATATATATATAATTAATAGTTGTATCTAGATTTTGTTATATATATGTTCATAACTCTATGTTCTACATTTTCAAATTCTAAAACAAATCCTAACGAGAATCTTATGTTTATATGAGAAGAGAAAGAGAGGAAGAGAACTAGAGATTTTCTTACCTTAGAAAATTTGAGGAAGAGATACATGGAATTTCCCACTTAGAAACTTAAAAAGAGTCTTATATAAATAAATATAATTCTTCTTATGGTTAGGATCATAAGTGAGAATTTTAATTTTAATTCAATTAATTATGACAACAAATTTAATATTAATAATTGATTTACTTTATATTGAATGAACTTAGCGGCAATCATGACTTTGTTAATCTTTTAAGGGTTCGAATATAAAATCTGATAAAACTTTTAGGTAAAATAAATTTCAAAGTTTATTTTATGATGAACCAAGTCTTATATATGGGAAATACTATTCTATATCCCATCCCTTTTTTTTTTTACTTTTTTATTTTTTATGTTTTTTTTAAATTTTTTTATTTTTTAAAATTAATTAACTATTTTTTATCTTATGTATTTTTTTCAGGATTTTTTAAAATATTTTTAAGTTTTTTCTTAAATGTTTTTACTTTCTTTTTACTATTCAGCTATAATTTTTTTTACTATTCATTTGTAACTTAAAAGATTTTAAAAAAATACAAAAACATCTTAACAAATTCTAATAAAAATATATTATATAAACATATAATTCTAATTGTGACTGTACGGGGAGTTTTAAAATTTTTTTAAAAGTTTTTTTTTAATTTTTTAATGATTTTTATTTTATAAAATTAATTAATTATATGTTTATATGATGTATTTTTATTAGAATTTTTTGGGA
>JASKGM010044955.1:0-21425 GCA_034509205.1 Ceratonia siliqua
GCTGAAAGGAATCGAACCCTTACCAATTTTGTGATGGGCTGAAGGGTCAGCCCATCACAAAATTGGTAAGGGTTCGATTCCTGGGGAGCCGCCCCCACCGCGGGGACAAATCCACAATAGCGTGGATGCTGGGGCTCATGCCTCATCAAGCCTCAAGATAGAAGAATGATATTTCTGAAGTAAAAGACTAACCTGACAGTCCTTGACAATTTAGTATTTACTAATATTTTTTCTCTAATTTCTTTGTTGTAATCATTGGTGGGGTGCATACCCAGCAAAAGAAAGCACAGGAGTGAACGTTTTCTCGTCACATCTATTCCTTCAAACTAAAATATTGGTCCATCATATAGTTGCCTCGCGCTGGCCTGTACCCCTGACAAATGAATAAAGTTGTAGTGGCCGGCAGAATCGCCACCTATACACCATTCAAGGAATCAAAAACCCAATAAATCCAAACCATTCTTTTGTTTTCTAATGATTAGTTGGACTCTCTATGCTTAATTCACAGACGAATAGCTAATCTTGAATATTTACTATTGAAGAAAGATGATTGCCCTTCATTCTGATATATATATATATATATTAATTTTCATAATATGGTCGCTAGAGCTCGACATTTCAAGAAGAGCTTTTGTTTTGGCGAATTGTAACAAAGACCACTGCATCATCATCGTCAGCATCTATAAATGTAAATAGTTAGCATCTGAACCCATCCTTGTAAAAAAGTGGTGGAAATCTGAATGCATGATTATAGTAGGATGCTTTAACCATCACAAGTCTATGTACATGAAAGCCATGTTCTTCGCGGCCTCCGATGAAGTACCCCAATGAGTAGGCGGAGAGAGCATGTGAGAGTGGGTTATTATCGATGAGAATGGGCACTGCTCTTGGCCACAATGGGTACGCTTCCCAAGCAAACTAAGATGGAAACATCCCCCAATAACCCTTTCCGGTGGAAATGCCCACTTCTCATCTTGCAAAAGGACCGTTAACCATCATTTTCTTTTGCCCTCTTTTTCGGCTTTAATAAACTAATCCAACTTTAGACTCTGCTTGGAACAACGTGACAATACAAGTACAACATGCTCCAGCTCGTATCAGCAGAAAAGTCCCTGCAGTTGCTTAATTGCCTTTCGTTGAAGCAAAACTAGAATACCACATAGCCCGAATGTTTATATAAACCTAAATGTCAGCGTTAGGAGAAGGCACTCAATAGGATAATACTTCTGTATTTTTATTTCGAGCTAAACCTATAGCTGTGTATCAGTATTATGACCTCATTCATAGCAGAGTAGTGTCCTCTGTTCTGCTACATTCTTTTTCTTCCATTCCACCATAATGAAATTTATACCTAATCTATGGTCTACCTCGCTAGACTAATCAAGCTGATACTATTAATCCTCCATATTCTTTGACAACCATAATAGACATAACTACTTTTTATATTGGCAAGTTGAGGCCAAGTGACAAAATTGAAACCCATGTCTTTTCTTTTCTATAGCTATGCTTTACAAACCCGCGACACGTACTGCTCCTTGTCATGTTCCTTTCCTTCTTTGGAAACAAAAGAAAATAAATAAGTAAATTCACATGTGAATTTATCCATCTCTTTATCCGTCTTTAATATCTGAAATTTGACTCTGGTTTTAGATTGGTTGCTGCTTAGACCATACAACTTATAAGTGTCAGGGTATCAGTCGATCGGGTGATGATAGAATCAGAATCCATGTGGGAAAGAGATTAACCTACCCCGCTATTTGACAAAAATGCCAAGTACTTTCTTCACATGAACATGATCCTGGCAACATAAATAATCTTTTACCTTAACTATTATCTTCCACATACTCTGTTTTGGCCCATACTATTATAACTGCCCAAGTTAAATCATTGGGGTAAGGAATATAGTTAAATACATTATTTTTGTATTCATACTCTTAGATAACTATACAAGCAATTTTATTTGAGTTTGAAAAATAAAAAAAGAGTTCGAGTTAGATTATCTGAACTCAAATAGATTAACTTGTACAAGTATTACAATTGTAATTGCACTTCACACAGAATATCATTTAAAAATAAACAAGTGAAATAATGTAAACTCATACCGAATAATATGGTAGTTAAGTACAATTGTGATTATAACAGTTGCAGAAATAGCATTCATTATTCATCTTCAAATCCTAATATTATTCAGTTACAGAATTAAATATACAAATTTAGCCGTTGATAAGAGAACCTGTTTGTTATTTAATGGCTTAGACAGATTAATTATAATATTATTCAATTAATAAGGGCCTTAATTAATAGCATAGTAGCATACCAAAAGGCGAAAGCGAGTGCGTAAAAGATACTCTAAGATAAAGAACTAGAAGGATCAAATTTGAGGATGTAATAAATAAAAGAAACAGGGAAACCATGTGAAGGGGGATAGGAATAGCAGACAAGCAGTATTCGAAGTGGTCCAATTACAGAAACCCTAGATAGAGGAATTAGAATCCCATCTCCTACATCATTGATTCAGCATTCCCATATCCACTTCTGCCAATCAGCTAATCTGTACAATAATATAGCAACAGAAGATCTGTCTTGAACCATAAGAGGATCTGTTCTTTAATTTATATGCCTTCTTATCTGCATTTTCCTCTTTAGTTATAACTTATATATCTTTGTAAAATCCATACCTTGAAGATCTGTCTTGAACCATAAGAGGATCTGTTCTTTAATTTATATGCCTTCTTATCTGCATTTTCCTCTTTAGTTATAACTTATATATCTTTGTAAAATCCATACCTTGGAATTTTGGGTATAACTCATTAATCAAGTGACGCCTATGGCGACAAGGTCATTTCAGAGCCTTTGTTTCTGGACTCTAGTGCCTCCATATTTTAATATAAAACTGGCATGGAGAGGAATGTAAAATGAAGTGAAAGCCATTAGGATATTAAGGAATGTGTGCAGTGGAAGAAGGTAGGTGAGTGAGAGAACATGGGAGTTTCAGGATTGGGCACTTGAGCTCTCCTACTACAACATTCATATTTCATATAAACAGGACCTGGGAAATAGAGGACGATGGGGACCACTCTTTTCGCATAAGAATGCAAACTTTATTTTCTCCCTCTCTCTTTTTACCTTTTGCCCTGTATGTATTTAACTTATTAGTCAGATCATATAGTGTTCGAATAAGATATTTCATACAGAATGAAATAGCTAAAAGTTAAAAGCGAGTTTACAGATCTGAACTGCATGTGAAGTGAAAAAAGTTAGTGGAAAAGTTGCTGCTGCTTTTATTTCGCAACAATCATACTTAGGACTTATTATTAGAGTAGAAATGAAGGCAGTGAGAGAGTGAAGCAGAGAAAGATCGGTGGAGCTTAGAGGGTTGTACAGAGATGAATAGGATCACATGGAGCAATCAGAAAAGAGCTATGGATATATGTGCGTAAGACAATTCACATGGGATGGCAGCTTGGCCCCATTTTTGATGATAGAGTAGAGCACCTAACTTCTGTAATGCAGGAAGCCCTGAATAAGACAGTTTGGCTAGAAGGAATAGGATCTTGCTTTTCCTTTTACAGAATTAATATCTGTGTGCGCAATGGTTGCTTCTACTAATATGAGTTGGGGGTTTGGTATAGATTTAAGAGAATCATCCGTAGGCTTTGCAAATAGCAGCAGTTAGACTTAATTTGAACAAGGGATTCAGATTTGGAGAGTCAAGAGGGTCTTAGGGTGTTCATGTGATTATCCATTTGTCACTATTAGCATTTAGCAAAGCACACATCTTTTGAATTTTATTTTTTCCTTCTTATGCTTACAGGAACCAACATTTCTATTAATTTTAAAGTGAAAAATGCTCAAATCCTAATTACTCTGCTTTGTTCAAACCCAAACTCAGATGGATATATAACCCTTTTTTACACCAAACATAATCCAGGTTCTCCTACTGAGGATTTAGCATCTCCAGTTACTATGGTTGCCCTTTCCGAAACAAGCATCCATTTGCATGACAACGCGCCATTTTGTTAGCAAAATAGATAAGCAAAACCGTTATAATATAAACTGCTTTTAAATTCTGATATCTACTGCAGTTCTGGGATTGACTATATATAAAAGTGGTGTGGATTCAATCACAAGCAAATTACAAGTTAGAGAGCATATCCCATGCCTGTAGTTAACTTCGAAGTAGATAATGAGAAATAGTAAAGTTGGAGAGTGAAGCTAGAATCCTCAAATTAAATTAGTGGATAGTGTTGGATATGAGATTGGAGCAGTGAACTATTGACAATGTTATAAAAACAAATTAGTTATTCCATACGTAGAACTTAAGGTGCCTGATAGTGGCATGAGTGGAAGTTAGAGCCTTCATAAGCAACCTCTAGGTATTTGTATAGAAATGTTGTTGCTTGAGATCAAAGCCTGTTTAGCAGAGATGGGAGTAATTAATTAAAGATACTGAAAGAATAGAGAATGAGTGACAACTTGTTGAAAACAAATATATAATGGAAGAGCACAAGTGATTTTAGAAGGGAAAGAAGAGGTGGAATGCATCATTGACAGGATTCTTGTTCAATTCTGGAGTTGAAGCATATATATATGTATGTATGAAGATTTAATTATGTTTGGTTGTGCACGCTTTTAAGCCACTTTCAAGTTTCAAGTTGTGGCTGTATCCATTGTTATGAAATTATGAATGCATAGGGCTACACAGGTCATAATTGTACAAAGACAGCGATAAATAACTCATGCTGACTTGCTTTTAACTCCTTTCCCTTTCTTACTTTCCTAACTTCACATTCAATGCCTCGCCGTCTAAGGACACGAGTTAATTTAACTCATAAATGTCTATATTGATTTCCCCCGGCCATGTAAGTTAAAACTATGAGTGAAATTAATTAAAATTACGATGGAAATGACTAATCCCAATATTATAATTTATTATTATTTCTTCTATAATCTATATCTAACCGCTTCACCTTGTCCTTACCTCACCAGCCTTCTTCTGAGTCTCATTCCCACACGCCACATGCCTACCACTCCTCACTCATCTAACTACATTCATATTTCATTCCTCACATCTGCACTTCTCATTTTTCTTTGCTTTTGAATTCTTCAGATCATGTCGTAGATCCTGATGATGAACGGCTCAGATATGTTCCAGGGGTGTTTTGAGAAATAAAGGGCTTCATTGTTAGTCGTTGTTCAACTTCAGATGCACAAATAATGAGGACCTCAATATCTGACACGTGGACATCATTCCCACGGTGGCTATCCTCGCCTCCTGCAGCTCCTTCGTGTTAAACTACTTAAATGTATTAGAGCGCCGTTTCCAGGACCTACTTGCCATTTTAATGCTCAGACTCCTTCGTCATTTCTCAAGAACTCGAGGGCATAACTATCATTTCATGTCTCCCCTCATCCTTTTAAAAGACCACAAAAGCGGGAGTCTCAGCTCCAGACAAAGCCATCGTGTGGGAAAGGGAGGAATGTGAAAATGGAGGCTTCACTCTCCCAGTGGCTAACCAACACACAGTGAAAGAGAATGTGTCAGATTGTTAGGAACTGAGGAAAACAAAAAATAGCAAGTTAAAACATGACGACGGGGATAGTACACGACCAGAACCAGCAAAAAAACATTGACAAGCACATGGGCTGCATGACGGGGTTCCTCCATATCTTCGATCGCCACCAGATAGTCACCGAAAAACGCATCTACTCCGCTAAACGACTCCCACCATCTACGGTAATTATTTGCTTTTATTGCTTTCCTTTTTTAGAAAAAGAAATAACAGTTATACGCCCTCTGCAAACCCGGTGGGAGTTGGAAAGGTCTTGTTCTCTGCCATCTAACTTTTTTACATCTGCAACTCCTGTTACAGGCAGCGAATTCTTCGCCGGAGCTAGATAAGTTTGGTGGGTCCTCGGCGTCGTCCAGTGAACTGGAGAAGCATCAGTCCAAATCAACCCCCTCCCCTGACCGTGTGAAACAGAGCCCGCCTAGGGAGCCCCAATCTCCAGCGCCAGAAGCTAAAACTCCGATGGAAACTCAGGCAAAGTCCCGTCTTCCTCTTCCGGTATTTGAATTGAAGGAGGGCACCCGGACTTCGTGGAAGTTCTTCAGAGAGGCTCCTAGGCTATCTTTGGATAGCAGAGCCGTGGTGGATGCCAAAGACAGCCTTCATCCGAGAGAGATCCGAACGAATACATCAATGCTATCCACCAATCGATGTGAGAATCCTGGAGGAGTAGAGAATGATAGCGACCAGCAGCGTCGACCCACTAGGGTTATAGCAAGACTCATGGGATTGGAACATTTATCGGATTCGGATACTGAACCAGTGAAGAAGGCTGAGCTTCGAAGATCCGCTTCTGAGTCCAGGGTCTCTAGAGATTTTTTTCAGTATCATTTCTTTGACAGCAATTTCCAGCAAAAACAGTTGCAGCAGCAGTCAAACTCTCAGAGTCACATGTCCGGCAATGGGGTCCGGGACAAGACAGCAACTATGGACAATCGATCATCCAATAGTAGACCGAAAGATCCAAGAGAGTTTACTGTACGAAATTGGAAGACAGGGCCCGCAAAAGCTCCCCTCCGAGGAATTGGACCGAAGAAGAGTTTCTACGATACCGCTGATTTATTTCCCGAGCCAAAGCATAGTGTATCCATCTATGGAGAGATTGTGGAGAGGTTAAAGATGAGAGGAATTGATGAGCCATCCAAGGATCTCGAGGCTCCAAAACAAATTCTCGAGGCCCTGCAGCTCAAGGGTCTACTACATTCCAAGAAATCAACGACCCAAACCAACCAGAGGAATTTCGTTTTGGACAGAAGCATGTCTGCGAAGGACTCGCCGATTGTCGTGATGAAGCCGGTGAGATATCCGGCTTCAGTGAATCGACCTAGAAGGCCCGGAATTGATTCCCCACCCTTGAGCCTCCGCTCGAGTCCTCGTGCTCATCGCAACCTTAATCTTCCCAATGAGACCATTCCCACAGTTAGTCCCAGGCGTGAAAGGCTGGAGACTGATCGGAATATTCGGAGTCAAAGCAGAGTCAGAAACTCGATGTCAACTGGCAACGTGAAGAGTCCAAACATGAGAAGGGCCATGAACAGAGAGTCGCAGAGGAAAGTAAATTATGTTGTTGATCCGAGAAGGGTCTCTCCAGTTCATTCACCCAAGGTTAGTTCAAGAAGGAGTGTATCGGATCAGCAAGTGACAAATCGATCACCGAGAATGAGACAACCAAATACTAAGATTTACCATAAGGAGAAGATATTGTGTGCAGCTGAGTATGAATCATCCACCATTTCAGAGAGCAGCATCAGCACATCTTCACAAACTGATACAGAGGTATCTTCTTGACAATCATTTGCTAATAATGGTAACGATGGTCATTTTAATTCTGCTGTTGCAGAGGTGCAAGTTGGAGGAGTACAAGGAATGGAGGAATCTACTGGAGAGATGTGATAAGCTGCTGCACAGCTTTGCGGAAATAACTGAGACCGAGTTGCAACCGAGTCCAGTCTCGGTACTTGACTCGTCGTTTTACAAGGACGAGTCCTTCTCACCCTCCCCAGTCCTGAAACGGTACTTTGATTACAAAGGTGAGTAAGTTACAATTTGCAAGCGTTTGGCTATCCACTGGACGTGGACCAATCATCCAATACGTAGGATTCAGATGTGGGTGAATTTGAGTGGTTAATTGACCGTAAAAAAAAAAAAAACAAAAAGGAGATTTCTAAGCTACCCCACCCTTTTTTTTTATTTTTTTTTTATGTTTTTTTTAAATTTTTTTACTTGTTAAAAATAATTAAATATTTTTTATCTTATATATTTTTTTAAAAATTTTTTAAAATGTTTTTTAATTTTTTCTTTAATTTTTTTTATATCACTGTTACTGTTTATTTATAATTTTTTTTATTATTTATTTATAAATTAAAAAATTTTATAAAAAATACAAAAATATCTTTAAAAATTTTAAAAAAAATTTATAATATAAAACTTAATTAATTAATTTTAAAAAATAAAAAAAATTTAAAACAAAAAAAAAAACATTAAAAAAAATGTTTAAAACTCCCTTACCGCCCACATTAGTGGGCGGTTGGGGAGTATGCACCAATAAAATTTCTTTCCCTTTCTTCCCTCACGGATCCATACAACTTGCCAAAAACTTGCACCGCTCAAACAAAACTCCTTTATATTTATTATTTTCCTCGTTTTTTCCTCTCATCTTTAATCTTTTCACTCTTCATTAATACGGCTTATATCAAATTAAATTGTAAAGAAATAAAATTCATTTTATTTTATTTTCGAACCAAATTGAAAAATAAACATTACACATATTTTTATGATTTATATATATATTCATAAACATTTTTATTTTCATATTAAAAATTAATTTCTTTAACTAAATATTTTTGTATTAAAATGTTTATAAAATAAGTCTTAGTTAATTACAATTTGAACCATTTAAGCCTAAATCAAGATATAAAAAAAAAACCTAAAATCGATTAAATTAAATTGATCTATAATGTTTTAGTTCAATTTTATCATTTTAAATAAATTAAATAAGTGTACTATTTTAAATACAAAAGCTAATCAAATTAAAGCCATGAACACCCTAAAGATTAATTTCTTTTTTTTATTATTATTGAATATTGTCTTGGGTTGATTTGAGTAGTGAGTGGTTTAAAATGGCATAAATGAATGGTTTTAGAATATTAATTTAAATTAAAAAATTGTTTTGTAAACAGGTTGAATTAAATTCAAATCTGGTCATGTTAGGGCATACATAACTGAATTATATTAGCATCGTGATCGTTCATTTATTTTTGAATGATCACAATACGTATTTATTTTGTTTATTTGTAAATAAAATAAAATCACTCATCATGGTTATTCAAAAATAAATAGATGATCACAATTTTACTCATTTTTTATTAAATTTGGGTCTTGATGGTAAAATCACACTTATGTTTGATCTAGTTGACACATATTTATATATATGTTAATCTAATTCATTTTTTATGTAAAAAATGTGTAATTTTATCATTTTTAAGATAGTTTGATATTGAAAAATATGTATTATTTTTTAAAAATATCATTGTCTATTTTTATACATTTTAAAATTAATTTTAAATAATTTTATTAAATTTTAAATCAAGTTTAAGGTCAAATTAAAAAATAAATTTCAACAATATCCAAACCTAATTATATTTTATCAATTTTTTATTATAAACTTAACTCATCTTTACTAATATATGTGTTTTGGGTTTGAGTTTACGGACATACTAATTTTGTCATAAATTTTATATTGTCCTTTTGAATTATATTTTTACATACTCTATCATTTTAGTTAATTAATAAAAATATTTATCATCAACTTCATTCCCACTCTCTTAAAAAAAATGAAAAATTATATATAACTTTTTTTAAAATTTTAAAATGTATTATATTTTATGATTATTCATGATCTAGAATATAAAAAATAAAATTAAATAATTTAAACAATATTAAATAATTTGGAGTTGGAGTAGAGTTGTGGTAAGACGAACACGACATGTGTTTCCCTGAAGATTCCAGAACTTTGGTGGAATACGTAAATATGGGCCCGACATGTGTCTTCCGCAATCACCTACCCACAAATACAACATTCAGATTTTTCTCATTAACAATGAAGACAGTTCGTTTCAAGCAAGCATCATCATATATCACTGATAAATAGCTTCCTGCATAATTTCATAATCTTTAGCCTTCATTACTCCGCATGTTAAGGATAGCCTGCAATTTCTTTTTCCATGTTTCTAACTAAGGCAACAAAATGACACTTAGTTGTCTGATACATATTTGACCATTGAAACTAAATTCCCAGACACTTTTCCACCCAATACCCAAACCACACATTAATATGACTCTCACAGTCCATTACCAATAATGAGTCTTAACCAGTTTAACACGGCAAAATGAAGGCCTCTTGAATAAGAAAGAAAAGATAGAAAGCAGTTTTAATTTGCCAATAAGTGGTTCAGGCTTTTGGCCACCCATTTTCACCTCACTTTTTCACAATCTGCATTATGCATTTTGGCTATAGTCCGCATTATAGCCACTCATGAAGTTGACTAAGTTAAGAAAACTAATTCTAGAATCATTGATGCTCTTATTCTTCTTTTTAATCAACTCTAAACAATTCAATGGACTTAGTCATTTCCCACTAATTCTTATTACTTAATCTTTCTTTCTAAACTGAGATAAGAGATAACATGGAGTGGATGAACCACGTTGTTATTTTAATTCTATGTGCTAGTTATCTATTACAATTATATCAACATCCTAGTTAGAAGCTAGTTATCTATGATTTGGTATACGAATTATATACGTTCTTCTTCTGATATCATGTTTCAATGGACAGTCTGATTTGTAACATCTGTTTTGATGATAACCTTATAATATGATGACTAAGACCTTATGTATTATGAAAATTTTAGTCTTCAAATCACGGTTGGAACACTGTAGATTCATGGAATAATTTCCTTCAGCTAGAACTTAGAAGCAAAGTGATTCTAAGTTTAATCCAAGATGGCAAGAACTTAGCACTGTGTCCTGTGATATTTTGGCGAAGTGAACAGGAAGCCAGGCATGGCATATCACTGTAACGAAAGTGCGTCAAAAAAGAAAAAGCTAAGAGAAAAACTGTTGGTTCGAAAGTGTGGACGTGAGGCTTTGCTTTTGGACACAAAAGAAACAAAGAAGAATGGGAGATAACCCTTTTTTCCTCAGTAAACCGTAGGACTAAGGAATAGAGTAAAGTACAGCACACTTTTCTTTCTTACGGGGAGAAGTAGCTTGCTGTTTTATCACCAATAACCTTTTCTTTTATTTTATATTATTGGTATATTTTTTATTTTTTTAAAATATTTTTAGATATTTTTATAATTTTCTACTTAAGAAAAAATAAATTCCAAAAAATAAATTCAAAGGAAAAATAAACTCCAAAAATTTTTCTAAAAATTTTTAAAAATATATAAGAAATAGAAAATAGATAAATAATACCCAAAAAAAAATAGGGAGAAGTAAAAATAGTATGGTGTTAAAAAGTATTGTAAGACAAGTACGCTATAACTTAACAAGACACATAACTTTATTAAAATCAGACAAAAATGGCAGATTCACAATGATGCAAAAGGTTGAGCACACTGAAGAACTGTTAAGCAAAAAGAGAAAAACGGGATATAAAAAGGTTGGGCACTGCACATTGTAAGATATTCAAGCTAAGATTGTTCTATGTTGAATATTAATGGGTTTGCCTTTCAAATCAGGCCTTTTAGACCTGGCAACCTAAGTCACAGAAAAAAATTGAGGGCGCCCCGGGGGCGGGCCACGTTAACTGGGTGGGCTCTAATTCAAGTGATGGTGGCCCTTCTCATGTGTTTTCACACCATCACACCAGTATGATCGAATTTTTCTGAGAGACAATGATATAAAACAAAAATAACATTATATTATCTTAGGCAGCCTCTTCCAGAGCTTTGGTGATATGTTACTTTAAGAAATTACTTTTAAAACTATTGATTTAGAAATAACATTTATTACTTATAAAAAAACTCATATTTATTAGTGACAGTGTATAAAAATATTCTCACTAGCAAATATAAAACATTTTTAATAATATAATGAAACAAAAATTATGATGACTTGTTATATTGCTATCAACTTCAACCTTATTAAAAAAATTTAAGCTTTCAAATCACTTTTTAAATTATACAATGTAAACTCAAATTCAAAGCATCTTATTGATTAAAATATAATTATAAAATTTGAACACTCCTATAGTTTTGGGTTTTACTCATTTTTTTATCTAGTTATTTGCAAATCTACACTTCGGAATTCGGATATTAACGGTCTTGCTGTTTATAACACACTATGCAGTTTACGTTAAATATATTTTTAATTTAATGTTTAATGCGATAAAACGTCGCTATAATATTATGGGGTGAATGATATGAAAAATGAAGACAAAAACATGCAGAGGAGAAGTACCCAAACTCGGGTTTCTGTAATTACAGGAAAGAACAGTAATATCTCAATAATATTCTCCTACCGTGAAAGTTTTACAGGAGACGGAGACTGAAAGCATAAGCACAAGGTCTTCAGGTTCTCTGCAGTTTCAACAGGTTTGTGTGCAGATGGAGCCTAAGTATATGTGCCGATGACAAGGTCATCTGGGAATCAACCAAACAAGAAGTTTATATGGCTGAAATTGTTCATTGGATTCCACAACCTCCAGTATCTGGTCCACGCCGGACGTTCCCATAGGCAGACAGTTCAAGAAGATCCATATCACGACCTGTTATGCATTCAGCACTCCAAAATATAAGTTCCAATTACCTCTAGAGCTAATAAAATCTTTTTACATGGGTTGTAGAAGGGTCGTGAATACCTGAAACCCTGCAATAAGAACTCTTCTGAATAAGTTCAGCCTTGGACACCTCCATTCGATTTCCCTTGGACCGGTTAGCTGTTGCCTGTAGAAATGCAAAAGGGACCGAATGAATGTAGAAATCAGATGGTGAAACATACTAAATCACTCTTTTATTTCGCTAAGGAAATTGCTCATATCATAATTATTCGTCCTTCATCCAAATCAAACTGGCACTAGGAGTGAACCTCAGTAGTAAAACTAAACTGCATGAAAACTGACACAAAGACACCCTATATGCTGCGGCAATACTGGTAGAAAGTTTGGAAGCAGTACATAGAAGTGTAAAAGATGAGGCAGAGAAAAAAATATCACATGGTTTGAGTTATCTAAACGATTGTATTCAATAAAAGCAAAGATGCCATTTTTTTTAAACCAGCGGAATATTTGCTTTCAGTCTATCACTATCGATCCAGCTTCACCAGAACTGCATTTTAATAGCCATAGCAAAAGCCAGTTTTGCCCTACTTCTGTTGGGCTCTGGTGAAGGTATACATCCAAGTGTCTGACACGTTTAATGTCCAAAGTCTAGGTCTAGAGCATGGGAGGTAAATCTGAGAGGAAACATGGTTTGGATAGTATTATTTATTTCATGCATACAAAAACAAACAAAAAATGTCATGCACAAGATCATTTGACATGCAGCTTAAAACTTGCTTATTTATACCCATCAATAATTTTCTGCAAATTTTTTTATTAGATCTGCTTTTTCACATTCAAAAAATAGTAGAGAACTTCATTTTGAAATCCTAAATAGATGGATTACGCCATAACACAAAGAATAATAAAAGCTGCAAAAGAATGAATTCATTAGCATGAAGAGTTAATTGTCTACTTTTTCACTGAACCCTAATGCCTACAACAAGTTTACTAGCGTCACCATAGTGAAACAGGCACTAAGGTTCTCAAATCTTAGGTGATACAAGATTTTCAAATAAGGCATCTTGGAAGTCATTACTGACACTGATGTTCTATCTAATCATCTCAATTGGGTGACAACATTAACTCTTCAAATCTGATAACAAGTGAAAGCATAAAGCCTTAACTTGAAGATTTTGATGATAACAAGTGAAGTGCTAATTATCTGCAATTTTAAGAAGTTACTCATTTGCAAGTAAGGAATTATACATTCTGCAGAAGGATGAGACAGCTCAATAGAAGTCAGCTCCAGTGAGTTCCCGAAGCTGAGATATCTAAACTAAGAAATTGAGCCAGCTTATTATGAGCAAGGTTATGCCTATTCAAGAAAGACACAGTTCCAGAGCACTTCACGTATGCAAGAGAACTCAAGTCATAGACAAGCCAGCTCAACCTAGAAAATGCAGAAAGGATCATACAAGCTACTAACAAGTAACAACTAAAAACAGATATTTTTGGATAGAATCTAACTGGGCATGGCTCACAACAGTAAGAAAAGTGTCCCTACTTTATAAATGAGACCTGCCCATAAAAGAATAATTAAAGAATTCCTGCTGTTAACATTAGAATCTGCTACATTTCAGTGCTAACCTAATTTGGGTGAATTTACTGTTTAGAGAAGCTAAGAGCTTACATTCGCAAATGAGAAATGCTTGTCTTATATCACTTACAAACTCACTATGTGTCATGTTGGGAGAGGTTAAAGTTTGGAGTGATATGATGGTGTAATGATGTGGAGTGAGATGAACTGCATTTGTGAGATTTGTGAGAGAAAAAAATCTGTCAGAGTAGCATTACTCGTGGCAAATCATACTCTGTAAAAAGTAGAGTTTACTGTAGTTATCTGCCATTATAAAACACTTGGGAAAAACAGCAGGCTGTGCTTGCATTCAGTGGGAATTCAAGGGGAATTTCAATTCAAGAGTGAAGAAATGAGTTTAGGTTGAGATATTTTTGACAAAGTCTTGTATCTAGTTTAAAGAGGCTAGGGTCAAAGAAAGAACACTCACAACAGTAGAAGTTCTCAAGAAATTGCATGGGGAGTGGATATAGGCACACATTGTGACCAAACCAGTATAAACTGCTTTCTGCTTTCTTCTACCTATTTTCTAAATCTGTTTAACTTGCTGCAATATCTTATTTCCAACGCGCTGTTTGATTGTTTCTACATTTGCTTGCTTGTTTACTCTTGTTTTATCAAGGCTGAGGTGTCAAACACATTTCAGTATTTCACACTCTATTTCCCCGGCTTTAGTGCATTCTCTGGTTGGTACTGGTTGTGTTCATCTTATAGTTTATTTGTTCTTATCTTCGCATCATCTTAGTTGCTTAAGTGTTGTCTAACATATCTTGGTTGTTTGCTTACCTAGACTTTATTGTTTCTAGCTTTCGAACACTATCAAATTCTCTCCTTTCGCATGTATGGTTTTTCAGTGTTATCGCAAGTGTGCATCTTTCTGCATACATGACTTTCCATATTTTTATACATCTTTAGTTATCCATTATACATTTTCTCTTTGCTGCGTTCTTTGAATTGGCTTCTGGTTAAAAAAATTTGTTTAAATTTTACAACAACCCAATTCAACTTCCCTTGTGTTGCTATTTACTTCAGAGTAAAGTGAAATAACATCTTCAAGAGAAACTATCTTAATAAGTAGTATTACAGGAGCCCCCTAATTGCCCTTTCACCAAATAGAAACAGAGGGATGGAAAGAAATCTTACCTGTAATACTTGACAATTTTCCAGCGTGCTTTTTCCTCCCTATAATATAGAAAACATCCAAATGAAGAACAGGAAAAAAGGAAAAAAAAAAATCAGACCAAGTAATGTATTGGTTAATTAACTCAATTAAGGATGTCAAGATGGCCTCTTTCTGACATGCAGAGATATTAGAAGTTAAAATTTACCGCCATGTACAGAAAATGGGAAACCTGCATAAATGCAGCATGGCCTCAACAAGGTGAACTATTGCTATGGGGTATATAGTGTTACTCTTTGCTTTATTTGGATATTTTAAATTATGAGGGTGGCAGTGCAGGGCATATTCTTATCTTGAAATAGTTTGCTGATAGTTTAAACTTGTCTCTCCGGAGAACAAGCTATCCATTTCTATATCCCCTAGTCCCAGGTTTTGAGCAATTTGGTGGCAGTATTAGCTATCGCCAGGATAATATAGTTCCATTGCGGCTCAATCGGTCCAAATCATACTTCATAATTCATATATTGCATTTACATAAGTACACGACAAAAAAGATAAATTTTGAAATTTTGATTGGCAAACATAAGCAGATTAATTGCCCAAGACAGCGGAGAACCCACTTTCACAGAACTTAACCACAAATCATACAAACAATTACCAAAATATGAAGTCTGTAAAGTACCTTAGAGTATGGCACAATGTGATCATAATCATGACAGAGGCAACCAGGGCAACCTACGAGCTTCCGAAACACTGTGTTGCCAAGAGCGTCCCTGCGCCACCGATCAGGGTCCCGTCCTCTGATCTTCTCGGCCTTTTCCCAGCATTGCTGTTTGACACTGTACGGGAAGCTTCGAGGGTTGGGGTCAGAATTAGCGTAGTACTGAGAATCTTGGAGGTCTTCGAAGAGGGAGGTGGCGCTAGTTACAGGGTCGCCGTCGAGGAGAGTGGTAGAAGGGGAAGGTCTAGATGGAGGAGACCGCGATGACTTTGGTTGGAACCCAGAGGAAGTGGTGGTGGTTTGGTCCCTGAGCGGTGAGGAGAGGCGGCTTCTTCTCTTTGCTTCTCCGCCTCTGGAAGATGAAGGCCTCATTGGGTTTCTTGGACCAGTTGACCACCATTCCAAGCGAGTAAACACTGAACAGGGTATCGGTTTTTCTTTCGGATAACATATTGCCACGTGGCATTACTAGTTTTTTAGGCTTTAAATTCTCTTGTATAATAATAATAATTTTTTTGGCTTTTAATTAATAAAAATAAATTATTTGTTGATATTATTAAAAAGCATTGTATTTTATTTTTAGAATGATGTTTTATAAGTTTTTTTAAGTGTCATGAAAGTTGAAACATTATTCTAAAGCAGTAAAATAATTTTAAACACAAAAAATAAATATTATAAGATATTATTTTGAAATACAATATATTAGAAAATATCTAAATAAAATAATCTCATATAATAATTAAATCTTTTTAAAAAATTAATTTCAATATTATTTTATAAATAGTAATAAAGCTAAAAATTAATAAAGATAATACTTTTATAATTTTTTAATGATAGGATATATCATTACAAATATGAATGCATTTTAAATATTATTACATATCACAAATACCAATGTCTGCAATCCCTTCTTCACCAGATATAATGAGAAAGTAAAGTCTATGACCAGTGAATCAAATCCTTTGGAATATCAAGTTTAGAGCAGCCTAGGGCTGCCATTGAAATCAGGAAAAAAATTCTTGTGGTACAATAATATTAACGATCATTGTTTGGATCAAGTTATATGACTTTTTTTTTGTCTTATGGTGAATAAATATCACATAGTAAAATCTAAATGCAACAATTGCACAATTATATTTATTCCAAAACCCGACATCATTTATGGAATTTTGCTTCTGGGCTTTATTATTTGATTAGTTCTTTTTTTGTTAGATTCTGAATTTTAGTTTCCCAGAGTGAAACAAAATGTATTCACCATACTGTCTTTATATATATATATATATAAAACAAAGTTTCCATTGTTTGTTGATTAATTTATTGTATTTTGTAATACTTGAAGGGCTTTTTTTTTTGTTAATTAAGAGGATGGTAACTAAAGTAGGAAACTAATCGCTTGCTTCTTGAAGTGTAAATAGAATTGCTAAGTAACGGACTTGAATCTAAATAACAACATATAACCATCTTAGATCCTCTGTACATGAAAATAGTTTGTTGAGTTGGTTCTTTACAATCACATTCATGCCCAATCTCTCTCAAAATTCATTTACTCACTGTTACAAGAGAATGAAACAGCTTTTCATGTCACTGGTAACTTAGTATCCCCTCAGGGTTTGGACGATGGTGTTGTGCCATGGGTCTGAGAGGTGCTGCAACAGGTTATCAAATGGTCCTTTTCCTGTCACGTTGTGTTGAACCAGAAACCCCAAGAACGCCAACATCGCCAATCTCCCTGTGCACATACAAATCCAGACACAACCTTAGCACAATTCCCAGAAAATAAAAAAAACAGAGTCTTGCTTAAAGGTTAGTTAGGATGAAGAATCTACCATTGGCAAGTTCTTTCTCTTTGGCCTCAAGAGTTGGTGCGAAATTCAGGGGGTTAAAAATGGCACCTGGGTATCCACATTCATGTGGGGGTAAGCTGTATTGCTTAAAGATGGGGTCTTGGTTGACACATCCAGGGTTCTTGATGTCCTGCCATCTTCTGATTTCCACGTAATGGAACAAAATGAACTCAATCACGAACAGGGTGGAAGATGATGCAAAGTACTCTTCTTTCCCAGCGTCGTACCATTTAGGGACATTGATGATTCCAATTTTCGTGAAAACCTCCGGAAGTAGCATTCCTGCAACTCCCAACATGGCCCATCGTCCATTCACAAGCTCAGCTTGCACATACCACCTCAAGTTCTCCGGGTCCTCAGCCAGCCCCAGAGGATCAAATCCATTGTCACCAGGAAGACTAGAATAATGCATCAAACAGAAACAAGTTATTCATAGGCTTATAGCCAAAGAATTAATCAATTGAAGCAAAGAGTAACAAGAATAGATGCTATTGAAGTACCTTCCATCGAGGTAATCTGGTGAGGCCAGACCTGGTAACCACTCTCCTTTCTTGGCTTCAACCTTGAAAGAGGCAGAGGAAGGAGACGCCGCGGGTCTAAAAGCCACTTGCCGGTTTAATTTACCAGAAGACCCAGTGAGGAATCTGGAACATGGCCGGAAAACGGCAGCAGAAGCCTGAGTGGTGACGGTGGCCATGTCTTCCGACGGAGGAAGGGGTGGGACTCGGGAGGCAGAGGAAATAGTGAGGAAGATGGAAGTGTAGTCGTTTTGTGCGCGGCTTTTGTATTTCATTTGACAGGCATTCTTGTGGTTCTTGTGCATTGTGTGTGGTGGACGGTTGATTTGCGCGATATATGGGATCGGACGGTCCAGGATGCATTTAGGCTTATCTTGTTATCTGGGAGTTCTATCCACAGATCTATTTCTTCATTATTGTTGGCTGCGGAACGATATTGTGGGGTCATCGTGTGCCACGTTGGAAGATTTTAAAGCTGATTAGATGGTTGAAATATCCCACCATGGTGACCCAATCATTGATAGACAGGTGGAAGATAAACTAATAAAAATTGGACAAGTTATATCCTCAATAAAATAAAATAAAATGAAATTAATTTTTTAATATTGAAAGGATTCTTGAAAAACTCTTTTTTGTCAACTAGAATTAGACATGTAAAAGAAAAAAAAAGTTAGAGCTATAAAATAAAATATTATGTAAATATCTCATCATTCACACTTTTTTATATCATTATTTTTAATTATTAATTTAATATAAAAATTAATAATGAAAGTAAATAATAATAATATATTAAGTATGAGAAAAAAATATAAAAATAAATAAGAGATAAGAGATACAAAAATAATTGCGTGATAAAAAATTGAGAAGCAATTTGATAACTATGATGATGATATAAACGATTGAGTTGGCAGTTGCGTCTTTCCTACTTGGTTCTAGCATCATTATTAAATAATACCAGCATGATAGATTATGGACACATTTGGATGACCAAAATTTTATTTTGAAATACGTATGCATCGTCTTGCAAATGGAAACAATTTGGAATATTTTAAAAATGACATGACTATCTAATTAAACAGTAATTGTAGGATTTATTTTTTATCTTTTTACATTAATTAATTATTATTTAAATCATATATTTTTTAAAATTTTGTTACTTGTGAATAAATAATACCAAAAAAATTATAAATGAAGAATATAAAAATATTTTAAAATATTAAATAACAGAGATAATAATTAATTAATATTAAAAAATAAAAAATGAGACAAAAAATAAAAAAAAATAAAATATCAAATAATGATATCGCTCCAAATTAAGGCAGTAGCATAGTACTACCCTTTTAAAAATCTTATAAAAATAAAATATTTTTGAAAAAATATTTTAAATAATAATTTTTTTAATTTTAAAAAATTTTAATATGATAATAATATATATATATAATTAAATAATATAATATTAAATAATTATATTCTCATTTAAATAATATTAATATGTATAAATTCTAACAATATATAACATATATAAAACTTAATGCAAATTACATATTATACTCAAAATCTTAAATTATACAATACATAATTAATAATGATTATTAAAAAGTTTAAATCAATGAATAATATAATGTTTATGAGGTAAATATCTATATTATGAATATAATTTAAGAAAAAATTGATAATATCTTTCTATATGATCATAATAATCAATTCAACTCAACTCATATAAAAGCGGTAAAAAGTATTACAATCTCTCTTAAATTTTTCAAAATCTTACATGTTATATGTTGAAGTATGCCAACCAACTTGTGAGAATGATGAATCATATTCAAAAGCTACTCCATAATTATGTGCAAATAATAATGAATCATACATAAAATATTGATCAAATGCTAAATAAGATTAATTATTATATATATTTTTGTCATTTAAATTAATGGTAATAACAATGTTGAAAATGTAAAACAAATTAAATAAATAAACTTATTTATTATTATTTTTTCATTTAATATAAAAAATAAATAAGTAAAAGTTTAAAACAAATATGAAATAAAATGAATTATTATATATATATATATATAGTCATTTAAATTTAATTTAATGATAATAACAATATTATGAAAATGTAAAACAAATTAAATTAATTATTATATATATATATATTTGTCATTTAATATAACAATAAAAATAGATAAGTAAAAGTTTAAAATAAATATGAAATAAAATTAATTATTATATATATTTTGTCATTTAATAAAAAAATTACTATATGTATTTTTATCATTTAAACAAATTAAATAAGATAGCATCTCATAAATTGATTCATATATGGCGTGAAAAATCAGTTTGTGAGACGGTTGCAAACGCAAAAGCAAAACCTCTTGGTCAGCTCTCTCCTTTGCCTCGTTCTCAGTCTTTCGTGTTTCGCTTGTTCTTCGCGATGTTCACCATTAGTGTTGCTCTTTGTAGTTGTAATTCCTGTTACTGGTAGTTGGATGATTGAAGAAAAAATGATTGAAAGTAAATTTTGGTTTTTCAATTTTAATTTATACTTAGAGAGTTCAAAGTTTAAATTTTGAATTTATAATAGTTTTATCATTTAGGCTTTTTGGCCTTTTGTAACTTTTAAATAGTAAAATTTGGGAAATCAAAAAGTTTAGTTTAAATTTGTCGTCGTGAATTGAAACGTAACAAAATTGTTTAATTATTTAAAAGAAACAAATCTCAAATCAACTATTTTGTTTGTTTTTTCTGAAATATCATAATTTTTATTGAAATTTAACAATTTTTTAAATATTTTTACAAAACGATAAAATCTCGTTAAACATATAATGTTTCGTTTTGATGGATTTAGAAATTAAAAATTTTTAGTCAAATGCAGCAACACAAAATTTTTTTTCTTGGTATGGATGGACTTATGTCTTTAACATATGTTTCAAATAGAAGTACTAAATTAAAAAAATATATATTTAAATTTTAAATATAGTTATATATAAGTAATTTTATTTAAAAAAAATAAATATGTTACATTTGAATTTAAAAATATAAAAATATTTTAATGTAAATAAAAATATTAAAAATAATAAATAAAAATATTTTGTAAAAAACTTATAATATATTTGTTGAAACAAAAAATTTCTATTAAAACTTACTTTTTTTAAAAAATTATAATTTCTAAGTTAAAAACAAAACACATAAAACTAATTTTGTTTAAAACAAATACGATTTTCTAGAAAAGTCCATTCAAAAGTACCTTTTC
>JASKGM010044966.1:0-11546 GCA_034509205.1 Ceratonia siliqua
GTTTGGTTCAGACAACATATTCTTAGGAATATAATTTATTTTTCAAAAATACCTTTTGATTTAATTAAAAGAAAGTAGAGCAACATATGTATCAAGATAATTATAACATTATAAATAATCTTATTATTATAATTTTTTTAATAATAATTTTTTTATTTTCATATTAAAATTTTAATAAAAATTATTTTGTTACTTTTTAAAAAATGACGAGTTATGGACGAACGAACCACCGAAAGTGATGAATGAAGGAATCAGGAGTGATAATGAGGAAGAGAGATACAAATGGGAACAATGGGATAATTTCCCATATGAAAGTTTTGTCATTCCATGGGAAAGTTTTTTTTCCACCATCACAAGTGGGAATATAATTTTTTTCCTCCTTCACATTTTTTTATTCTTGGGAAAAATTTATGCCTGAACATATTTTTTTATCCCTCCTACCAAACGTGGGAAAGAAACTTTTCCATCTAACTTCCCCAGGAATCTAAAAATATAACTGGTACCAAACGCCACCTTAGTTGAATTAAACTTTTAATTTATCTTTTCCAATTAAATAAATTTTCATATGGTAATATTTACTGGAGATTTCATAGTAGTGTATATAAATTGATGAACATTAATTTATGATATTTTTCTTATCATTAAATATTAAATAATTTTAATATTCAACGTTCAAACTTCCCGTTAGAATTGAACAATCATCTAAAAAGAAGAGGAAGAATTTTTTGATTTACAAAAGAAATAATTTCTAAATTGATATAAACATCTTCACAGGTTGTCATGTACTTGGTCTTTTTACTAATGTCCCATACAGTACTTGCTTGTATTTTTAACAAATAAGTCAGCATCTCTTTGAAGAGTTAGGCACAATGCTAGTTAAGTTAGTAAGGCACAATGTTAGTTAAGTTAGTAAGGCACAATGCTAGATAAGTTAGTAAATATGCTAAGGACTTAGAAAGCCAAAGTAAGAAAGTTAGAGATAATTTAGAGAACTTGGATAATGCTTTACTCAATAAAGCTTTACAATACTTAGTTGTCACAAATGAGGCTCCAAGGGGGTTTATATAGCCTCCCACCTCCTTATTGGACGGTGGAGATCAATTTGATCCTATGGCTAAAAATGATCATCTATGATTATCTACATTTCTCTACAATTATCATGTACGTGCTACAATATTCTAAAATGCTCTACACAATTCCACATGATTCTAGATAAGTCTTAACCCATGTAGAAGGTAAAATGCTCTACACAATTCCACATGATTCTAGATAAGTCTTAACCCATGTAGAAGGCTCATGAACTCTTGAGACAAATATAAAATGTTCTATAGTCAACCTCCTCCATGAAAAAAATTACAGTGAAGGTGCGAATAGTAGTAAAGTGCATGGGTGCATATAATTATAATAATATAAAATGGGACAGTAGCAAAACATGAGTGCCCTAATATATTGTTAAGTAAATAAAAACAATTAGAAATTTAATTGTTTTTATGGGACATATATATTGAACATGATTTTAAATACTTTATCATGCAAGGGCTACACACAATAATAAAAGTTTTATTTTATTTTATTTTAATATGTTATATAGGCAAAATCAACATAGTAATAGTTGACATTTTAGGAAATTGAGAGAAGGGAGTTCCCTTATTTTTAAATAATATAAATTAAGAACACTTTAATGGAATAATCTAAATTTGAATGCCTATTTGTTCCTTAATCATGATATTTAAAATTTCATCAAAAAATATTATGTTGCCAATGAAATGGCTGACGAGGAACACTTTAAACTTGAAAAAACTTTTATTAGTGTTCGGTGGAACATTAAAGTTTTACTAAAATTCTTATTTGGTGTGCATTGTTTATTATTTGTTTACAAAATAATATATTTTTTAAAATTAGTTATTTTGTTATAACAATAACTATTTTTTATAACTAAATAAATATATTATATAAATAAAAAAATGAACTTATAATATTATTTAAGATCAAATTTAGTATTTCAATTAATACAAGAATAATTTTTCCTTTAAATTTAAATTTTTTTAATTTTTAAAATAAAAAAATCAATCAATGGAATTACGTTATATATACATTTTAGTAGAATTACTAAATTTCACTTCTATCATATTTGTATCAACCTATTTTTTAAGATCGAAACTATTATCTAAGCGTGTGATTGGGTGCCAATTTTGCGTTGAGTTAGAGATAATCGAGGCCGTCCAAGACAGTCTATTCCTATGAGATAAAAAAACACGTGCACAAAAAAAGTGAGGGGCTCAAAGTTCCGGTGCGCCGTGCACAAAAATGTCCAACATCATCAACAAGCCACATTTTGTTTTTGTTGGTTTGACGTGTTTGCCGAGAAGTCCAACTCTGGATTATTTTCAGAGATGGGGTATCCTAAATTCTAATATTGCAGGATAGGAAGAAGATTCGAATCTTCCATGCTGCCGGTTGCTGTTGTCTTTTGACTTCCGTTACCTCCCTATACCCCTTCCCTATCTTCTTCCTCGAGATAATAAGGCACCCATGCCAGTTGCCTCTAGATTTTGTTTTGGAGCTCATTATCGACGTCCCCAGATGAAATATCGATTCTTTTGCATTTCAGGCGCTCTGATTTCACTATTTGTGGTGTTTTGGAGCTTAACTGGTGATGTATCGAATTCGAAGAGCTCCCAAGTCTCGATTGTGGATTATATTGAGGAAGACTTCAAAGGCTTATCTCCACCTTTAAGCCGTCCCAGCCGATCTCTACTGTCTATTCCACCGTGAGTTATTACGTAATTTTCCTTGTTTTATTTTAAAATCGACTTCCCTTTTATTTGTCTCTTTCTGAACTTTATTACTCATAATTGATTTTTCAGCGAGATGACACTTTCTGTGTGGTACTTAATTTTACTATAAATATAATGCACGGCCGTTAAATAGAGACATAGATACTGATGTTAAATGGGTTAATGTTATCAGCACGGAATTTCTATCTTTTTCCTTCCGCTTGTTGCAGTTTTAGACAGGGAAGAAATATATGTTAAGAAACAGAGTTATGGAACTGGAGCCTGTGCAGTATTCCATTATATATTGCTAGAAGTGCCATTGATAGCGTTGTTTGAACATCATGGTTCTGTTATCATGGCTTTCTGGGCATATTAGTTTCCTTATTAGAAGTGGCAATCTATTCATATTACTTCACTTGTTTTTTTACGTTGTCATTGGACAGTAAGCATAGTACGACTCTAGTTGCTGGCCTAGATGGGACAATATACTTGGTGGAGAGTGGTTCTACGAGGGTATTATGGTCGTTGCCGACAGGATCACCAATTTACAGCTCATACCAAGCTCCTGTCAACAAGGATAATGATAAAGAAAATGTTTCTGGAGTAGCCAGCGAGTTCATGGACTGTGGAGATGACTGGGCATTATATATCCAAAGCAAGCACTTCGGTAAAATGGTATAGGTGACGATATCAATACATTGTAGTTGTTATATTAATGCTTTTCTAAGTAAACGCATGCTTATTGTGGTTTAAGACAAATATTCTGGAATTAATATTACGTGTATATGGAATCATTGACAAGTTAATTTAGTATTTTTCTTTTGGATGAACAAATTGTGGATACTTGATAATACATGGCCACCTTGCTTTCTCTTCCCTCTGTTACTCACTTTGACCTTTTCTTCTGCTCGCCACAAAATTTGTATTGCATTATGTGCTTTTGCTGTTTAATCAGGCTTTATGGATGTAAAAGGAGGCATTATACTGCTTTCCAGTGTTTTAAATCTATTGACTGTTGATTGCCTTTATCTTTTTAATTTATGGCACTTGAATTGCTGCCTTAAAAAAATACTAATCTAAAGCAAAGTTCTGTGTTTGTTTAGAATCAAGTTTTTTGTGGTTATATACATAGTACATTTTCCTGAGGCTAAAATTCAAATAACTTACGTGATGCTCACTTATTGGTTTATTATATTTGCAGAGACTCTCAACATCTGTTGCGGATTTTGTTGCAGCTACACCTACGTTTTCAGATGATGGAGCAGTTACACTTGGATCCAAAAGAAGTACTTTGTTTGAAGTAGATGCTATAACTGGAAGGGTCATCTTTCAAAGCCATGCTGTTGATAATGCTTCTGCTCTGTGTACTGATAACAGGCAGAGTGTTGCAGATATTCTTGGTACAAAGAATAGGGAGCTGGCTGATCCTGCATCGCTAAGCACACCTGAGTTGCTACTCAAGGTAATTAGAACAGATTATTGTCTGCAAGGTTTTGGTCCCAGATCAGGACAAGTTTTGTGGACTATGACAGTAGCTGAATTTGAGGCTTTTGAACATATTGGAAATCCGGCTGCTGGGGCTTCATTTGATTCAGAGGATAAGTATGCTTCTGACAGCGGCTTGGATTTTGCTATGCCATACCCATGTCGTGATAAAAAAGAAGTCCTCCGCTTAAGAAAGAATTTTCTTTTCGAACCTGCTGTCCTGGAAAGATTACCTGGGGCTTATCATGAAAATGAAATGCTCCCAGTGCCTACTTCAGATCTGATGCTTCCATCGCAGTCTAATAGTGATAGATTCTTAAATGGTCATGATGCTAATATGATGCTTTCTACTTCTGTTCCAAAATTTTTGCCTTCTCGGCAGCAAAATATGGGCTCCTATGACAATAATGATAATGCAGCCGCCCTCCCCCAGCCTCCTACGGAGATTACTGCACCAGGGGAAGTTGATCTGAACAGGATGATAGAATGGTCAACAGCTTTATCTTTTATATTGTTTATGGTCTTACTCCTGGGTGTTTTGATATACTATTATCCTCTAGTGATTAAAATGCTAGTTATATTGATGGGCCAAAGCATTGAATCTGAAATGAAAAGTGCATCTCTTAAGAAAAAGAGAGCACATAAGTCAGGAAAGAACAATGACGCTGTTGACAAAAAGGATAAGCATCTGCCATCCGAAGATGAGGATGTAATGACACGAAGCAAAACTGATTGGGAAGCAAGGCTGCACTTTAATAAACTCGATGAAGGGGCTGAGGGACGCCGAATTGGTAAACTATTTGTATCAAATAGAGAAATTGCTAAGGGAAGCAATGGTACCATTGTCCTTGAGGGAATATATGAAGGGCGGGCAGTTGCTATCAAGCGTCTAGTCCAGGCTCATCACGATGTCGCCCTGAAAGAAATCCAAAATCTCATTGCATCTGACCGTCATCCAAACATTGTCCGATGGTATGGGGTGGAATATGATCAAGATTTTGTTTACCTTGCTCTGGAACGTTGTACATGCAGCTTAGATGATTTAATTCAGATTTACTCAGATTTATCAGAAAACTCGGTGTTTAGCAAGGTCCAAGCTTCCAGATGTTTGATGAAGGCCCAGATAGAGACAGGCAAGGATAATATGCAAGATCTTTGGAAAGCAAACGGCTATCCATCACCTCTATTATTGAAGCTGATGAGGTTAGTATAAAGTCTTCTTGATTCAGTGAATTACTAGTAGACATAATTTCTTGGTATATATGGGTTGGTTGGTTTTAGGTTAAGAAAATCTACCATGTAAGGATTGATGCGCTGGAGAATTGTTGCAATTAAAGAGAGAAAACTTTTATGAAAGAGAAAAAGGATGGGTGATGAATGAAGATGTTAGATATGAGGTAGAGGTAGCTTCAATAAAGAGAATATGTGAGAGAATTGACTTGAATAACTCTGGCATTACAATGTGATAGGAGAATCCAATAGTATGAGAGGATTATCAAGGATGACATGGATGGAGTTAATAAGATATGGTAGCAAAAGGATAGGAGGAAAAAGAATGGCTAAAAATACCCATCAAGGATCTTATTTAGCTTTCACTGAAAAATCTTGTAGTTGGCCCAAATCATTTGAGGTTAAGGTTTATATTTTTTTTTAATGAAAGGCCACACATTGATGTCCACTTTCCAAGTTTAGCTTATTTTTATGCCTTTTATTTAGGTTTCTTTGGCTTCTTGATTATTACTTTTGTTTTGTCACACAGGGATGTAGTTTCTGGGCTTGTTCATTTGCATGAACTGGGAATAATACATAGGGATTTGAAACCACAAAATGTTTTGATAATCAAGGAAAAATCTTTAGGTGCAAAGCTTTCTGATATGGGCATTAGCAAACGCCTTCTTGGAGATATGTCTTCTTTGGGTCATAATGCTACCGGTGAGAACTCCAAAGAAGATTTTTTTTTGCTTTTTAGTATTTTCTGTACAGGTATTAACTAGTTCATTATTCTTACACTAAGATTTGATTACTTAATTGCAGGCTGCGGCAGTTCAGGTTGGCAAGCACCTGAACAGCTTGTTCAAGGACGCCAAACACGAGCTGTGGATTTATTTAGTCTAGGTTGTGTTCTTTTTTTCTGCGTAACTGGGGGAAGACATCCATTTGGAGAACGTCTTGAACGTGATGTCAATATTGTGAAAAATAAAAAGGACCTGTTTTTAGTGGAGTTCATTCCTGAAGCTGAGGATCTTATTTCTCGTCTATTAAACCCTAACCCTGATCTAAGGTAAATTATTCTCTTTCAATGTGAATTTCTTTAAAATGGCAATATGTTTTCTGTACGCTCATAATGCTTCACCTTTTTATGACTTGCTTAATTGTTATGTAGTATAAAATGATGGATTCACTTAAGTTATTGCTCCTATAAATGCATATTTGGCTAAATTTGCTAGCTGTGTACAATATGTCAATTGAAACTTTTCAATGTGTTTATCTTTAGCATTTGAACTTTGAAGTCTCAAAGTTCTAATCAACATGCCTTTTATCTATGAATAATTGGAGAGATGTGTTAAGACTCCTAAACAGGGTACGTATGCTAGAAGAAATAACAGAACTCAGTGGTAACTATATCAGTTGTAACTAGACTTAGGGGAGTTGGGTAGTTGGGAACTTAATTGTAAATGGTTGCTAGAGAATCCTTATATAGAGAGGCAAAGGCTGAGAAGAGGTAGGCAATTAGGTGAATTGTGAGGGAGAACTTGTGGACCTCTCGAAAGTCCACTATCTTATATGTCCTTCTATTATATTGGAATAATAGATAGCTAACAGAGCAATTGGCTCTGTTTTGTTCATTCTAGAGTGAGTTCTTAACCAAGTGGTATCAGAGCAGTTCGATCAGAGGTAATGATGAACAAGAAGATGGAAGAAAGACTCATGGTCATAGAGGAACAAATGGGGTATGTTAAAGAATTGGTGTAGAGGATTCCATTGCTTGATACAAAAGTTGAAATGCTGTAAACCAAGGTGGATCATATTTTGCAAAACTGTGGGTCACCGGTAATTAATTTGAGACCTCAGAGAGAAGAGGTTCCAACCAAAACTACAGTTTTGTCGGAGAGGGAAGGGAAGGGAAGGAATTCAGAGCCTTACCTAGAAGCAAGAAATAGGGGAAGGGCAACTCTGAACAGCACCATTGGAGAAGTAATGGAGTGGAGCGGTAAGGAGAGGAACATCTTCAAATGAAAAGAATGCTTCTTCATCCGTATGACAAAGCCAAAGAAGCTGCGAGCTCTCATCGTCAATTTGGGTTGGGAGATAGCAGTGTGGTTCCAAGAGACTGAGGGCCATCGAACCATTTGAAACGGGGGAGCGCACCAGGGAAGGGAGCGTGAGCCATTGGGTGCACAAAGGATAGGGAATTGGGTCATATTGGGACGGATTAGTAGTATGGGCCTGGTTGAGTTATTGACTTATAATTAGAAATCAGTGGGATCCAGGGTCAAGGGGTCCAGATTTATCAAACCTATCTACTTGGCAAGTCGGCAGAGGAGCAAAACGAAAAGCAAGTACAACAGATGGGGATTTCAAGATTGTCCGTGTTGCAGTCTATGCTCTGGAATCTAAAATCAAAGAAAGAGAAGGGAAGCAAGCATCCACCAAGGTACCATTGGGGTATTTCGAACTTGACTGGCTTAAAATTACAGCGGAGATCTTCTTCTCAAGAGCATTGGGTGCTAGCCAGCAGGTACTTTGGATACCTGATGATGGTCTTCCAAATTTAGGTGGAATTAATGAAGAAGAGATATGTTTTACTGATGAGGTCCACCATCCTGGAGATTAAAAAGTTACAGTGAAGCTAAAGATTCACCACTTGGCTATGGAGGCTCTTCTAAAAAGAAACCAAGTTAATGAATTGGAAGGAGGTGCTTTGTTAGGAGTTGATCATAACTTCGTTCCTGGACCATTCGCTATAAATGATCAAAATGGCTTTGATGAGGCTACCTCATGTGCACATGCCATTCGAGTTCTAAAACAGCTGATCCAACAGTGCCTGGCAGATGTAGTACATCTGGAAATGTACATGCTGATGCAATATTGCAACATCTATATCGATGGCTTTGCAGTCCTTAAGCAAAACCTTTTTATTTTACAAAGGATTTCGTGAAAGCGGTTATCAGTTGGGTCACAATGCAATTTCAGCTCTGCTCTGTCCTTGGGCTTTGGGAGACTTTTGAAACAAGCTCTCTATAGTTCCCCGATTATCACCTTGAGGACAAGGTGAGGCTTTGGGCGGCGGGTATTGTTAAGACTCCTAGACGGGCTACGTATGCTAGAAGAAATAGAACTCAGTTGTAACTAGACTTAGGGGAGTTGGGCAGTTGGGAACTTAACTGTAAATGGTTGCTAGAGAATCCTTATATAAAGGGGCAAAGGCTGAGAGGAGGTAGGCGATGAGGTAAATTGTGAGGGAGAGCTTGGGGACCTCTTGAACGTCCACTATCTTGTATGTCCTTCTATTCTACTGGAATAATAGATAGTAAACAGAGCAATTGGCTCTGTTTTGTTCATTCTAGAGTGAGTTCTTAACAAGGTGTCACCCAACTTTAATAATATCCGACGATCGATCTTTTGTATATTTATGCTAGTTTTTGGGGGTCTGTTGTATCAGGGGGACCAAGGACCTATTTAAGTAGAGCCTAATATATGTCAGAATGGCTGAAATGGAAATGATGTGATTTAATGTAATTTTCATGGATAAGAATGGTTGTGTCCCCAGTTAGACATGAAAAAAGTATTTATCCTGAATGCATTGCAGAACATGGGTTCAATAAGGTTGTTGCTGACCTAATGTAATCTAAGTTCCTGGTACATATTTGCATTGATCCCTAATTGTTTATAATACTGTAGTGTTCTATTTGTTTCTTTGTTCAGGAGAATATCTTATCCCCCCCCCCCTTTTTATTTGTGCCACTTCCTTTTTCTATATAAAAAAGCATGCATTTGTGGCTTTTCGAAGGATTCTTTATCAGCAAACAGTACTGCAAGGTGGTTTGCCTTGCACATACTTGCGAAGGGTCCGTCATCGCAAAAGATTTCATATTATCAGACCATAATGAATATGGCAAAGATATTATGTTGTATGGCATTTTAAGGGCACTCCAGAAAATAGACATGATCAGCTAGTAACTGCCATTTCACCCTACTTCTCTAAATAAAGAGTAACAGAAGTTATCAGTTGTGCATGATTAACAAAATTGAGAGACTTGATTGCTTAAATTAAAATTAGAGGGCTGCAGACTATAATTGTTATTATTATTGTTATTTGTGCTTACGTCTGATTACAAGCTAGCAATTTCATTGAAGAAACTATTTTCATATATTTTCAGGCCAAAGGCGATTGAAGTATTACACCATCCTTTTTTCTGGAGTTCTGAAATGAGAGTTTCATTTCTTCGCGATGCCAGTGACAGGGTGGAACTTGAAGATAGAGAGACTGATTCTGATATTTTGAAGGCATTAGAAAGTATTGCAGCAGTGGCTTTAGGTGCAAAATGGGATGAAAAGATGGAACCAGCCTTCATTAGTAACATTGGCCGTTACAGGCGATATAAGTTTGACAGTGTTCGTGATTTGTTGCGAGTCATGAGAAACAAGCTAAATCATTATAGAGAATTGCCTCAAGAAATTCAGGTTTTTCCTTGGAATAGCTTTCACATTATAAATCCATTCTTTTTATTTATTCTCTGGTTGGGGTTGACTACAAAAGTTGGAACAAAAAGGTCTGTCCTCCCTTCAGATTATGTTTAATATGGTATATAGCTTTTTATATAAAATGTCAAGATACGTCTTTGTTGATAAAGAGTATAATTTTCGGAGTTTAAACTTTAAGGATATGCATTAACTGGACACCTTTAAAACATGCAAGGTTTCTCCATATACATGTATGGCTTATATTTTTTATCTTGCTGGAATTTCAGGAACTTGTAGGACCTGTTCCAGAAGGATTCAACAACTACTTTGCAAGTCGATTTCCCAGACTCTTGATTGAAGTGTACAAAATTATATGCAAATATTGCAAGGAGGAGGAAGTTTTTCAAAGGTATTTTAAGAATGTCGATTAGGAAAGAATGGTTGCGGCATTGGAGCAGATTATGTTGATCTTCTATAATCTCAACCCTCAGGTTCCTCGAAACAGTAAATTTAACTGTAATCATATAATGTATAAATGTTGCCGCTGATTAAGTTAACTGTATAAATGTAATCATATAATGTATAAGTGTTGCCGCCAATTAATTTTACTTGTCAGTTGTCATTGCCTCTGTTAGGATGCATACATTTCATTACATGTGTAAAAAAAGTTATGGGAGAATAATATTACTTTCAATTTAAATATGGAGCTTACCTTCTACCCGAGTTAAAAGCTATAATTAAATTAGGTTTGTAAGATACATGTATTAAACTCTCATGAATGTTACAAATATTTAGAAATACACTAGAATAAGATTTTTTTTTTTATCGTATGTATGACAAAATTTATAAAAAAAAAATATCACAATTTCAACTGTGCTAGTTATTGTATTTATCTATTATCTTTATTAAAAATTTAGTTGATCACAAAGTAAAGGAGTGGGCTATAGAAATTTTTACACATTTAATTAACTAAGCTTAATATATATCTCAATCTTGTCCAAATTCAGTTTCTTAAGTAACATAAACAACAACATGATTAGATATGTTAAATTATAATTATCTATTTATTTTTAGATGATCACGAAATTTAATTATATGTAATTTAATTATATGTAATTAAATTGTGACCGTTTAAAAATAAATAAATAATTATGATTTATAAAAACATAAATCATGTGGCCAAAAGGCAATATGACTAAATCGAAATTCATCCCCTCCTATAAATAAATAAGCCAAGAAGTGCCAGAAAACCAACACATTTGAACGGTAAAGAGAATTAAATTGAGATTGAGATATACGATAAGTTGAAGAGCCAACTACCAAGATCCTGCTATATCAGCTGCTTTACAAGTATGCTACATGGCTGGTGATGGAAGCTAACAATTTGTCTGTTGTTTTTTTAACAAAAACAAGTGATGATTCTGGCATCTGAAAGGTATACCTTGATTAATTTTTCATCTGATCGTTCTGTATTTGTTATATATTCTACATAAACCATATTCTTCGGTCATTACAGAACCATAAATAGGCAATAGTTGGTCAGACTTCATCAGTACCATCTATGCTTTTGTTTGAAGATGATTGAGCATATCGTTTATT
>JASKGM010044997.1:0-21414 GCA_034509205.1 Ceratonia siliqua
TTGTATAAGTTATATTTGGTATGATTTAATAAGGTGAATCTGGTATTATATGACCAGATCCCACAATTTATTCTTTCATAAGTTTAGTGGAGGATTTTTCTCCTTTTTTAGTTTTATTGCTTCCTGATTGTATGGTTTGCTAATTGCAACCATTTCCTATTTATTCAGTTGTACACTCCATTACTATTAAGTGAAAAAATAAAATCATTTCTCTCATATTTTCACACCTATGTTATGTAGGAAAGGAATTCAGAATTTCTCATGATACGTGCCTCATACTATTGCAATTCATCTGAGTCAAGACACACTCATTAATTCTTATGTTGTAATTCATCTGAGCTTTTAATCACCTTGCTAGAGCTGTTTAAAAAAATTGGGAAAAAAGGGTTTAAAAATATGTAGTAATGGACACTTCTGCAACAAATAAAAGAAATGCAACATTTATGCAACAATATATCTTTATTGCTTACAGAATAAAGTACAAGATGTGGAGTGAGGTCAGGTATACATGGAAAATTAACATAAATAATATGCCAAAAGCATATCAAAGAGAAATACATGGACAATGGATCTATACATTATATTAACTTGTAAAACAATATACCACACCTCCCAAATATATGTTAGCCTAAGGTTTGGCTGTAGGCTCTCTACTTCCGGAAGCTCTATTTATATAATTACAAAAAAAAAAGAGGATCTACTCTAGGAAAAAATTCAGAAAGGAAAAAGAATTAAAAATTAATTTGTTTACAAGAATTGTCTCCCACTACTGTAAAATAAGAAATGCTTCAGTTAGATTAATTCAGATCCAGACGAAAGAAAAACTATACTTATATATTTCAAATAAAAGCTCATCCATGAAAGCACCCATTTATTTCCATACTTTCACCATTGACCATTCCATAATTACAAATACAGGTAAAATCTTACAACTATGTTCTTCATGGGAGACTGTCCAACAGGTTTTGGCAGCACAACTTCTTGAAATGGAAAATAATGTTTTTGATCTCTATCATCTTCCTCATCTGAATCAATAATTACAACAGAACGTGAGGCTTTTGGAATATCGTCACAATCCTTTCCAATTTTATCATTCTTATGAGCTGCATATGGCGTGCTATAACTCGAAACTCGTCTTTTGAGTTCCTCGGTATAAAACCCTGGTTTCAGAAAAGAAGAGCACCAACATTTAAAAGATATCAACATCCATTAACGCATTGTAAACTTGCAATAGACATCCAAATGCACAAATTCATCCATGGGAGAGATGGCAGAAACTAAAATATTGGAAAAGTAAAAAACTACAACATATTTGATATTTCTTCGAGTGGTATACATCAAATAATTAGACAGTTCCATGATCATACAAGTGCAATGGCATCCTGAGGTAACACGATAAGAGAGGATACAAGGACAATGACAGAAACAAATATTACTCAGGCCTATATTATTTAATTGAATTTCCATGTGACTTTACACATAATAACGTGGTTTCAAGGACAATTTTTTTCATGATCCTAGAACATTAGCAATCTAAGTTCCATCCTGGGTTTGACTCTCTTGGATCCAAAACAATTAGAGCACACATGTGTAGAAATCCATGTGCCCAAATAAACTAAAACAAACAAAAAATCTTGATTTTCAGGAATTAAACAGGTGAAATGGTCGCAAGTATTACGTACTTCATACAAATAAGCTGCTGAAAATGATTAGCCCAAGAAAGAAAGAAAATGCTGCTGAAAACACCGTAAAAAAATGGTCTAACGGGTGATCAACATTTATGGAAACTATTGCTCTTCAAGGGTTAAGGAAAACCCCACTCAGAGAGAATTAAGGAATACCGCTTGAAGGGTGCTTAGCTGGGAGTAGATCAACTGCTGACTCCATAAATGACAACGAGAACATTGAAAATTAAAAAAAAAAAGTTGGGCAAATGAAATTATCAAAAACAAAAAGTACAATTTGAAGATAAGAAAGAAGAGAATGAACCTCACCCCGAACAATCGAATTGGATATGCAAATTGTAAGAGATAGAGCTCCAAGAGTACCCTAATTTGGAAACAATAATCTATTGAAACGGGTTCAGGCTGAAATCTTTGCTTTACTGTAAATTTCCTGATGGATGGACGGGAGCGAGTGACTCGGCGGGAAAAGCAGTGTGTTGCACTGGCAGTGGCAAACTTCTATGCCGAAATAGTGAGAAGGGGGTGTCTGGGTTTGTGTTGTTTGGATATGTTTTTGAATAAAAGTGGTAATTTTAAAAAGAAAAAGTAAGTATTTGTTATTTTGATATAATTATGTAAAAATATTTTTATTAAAAAAATAAATTTATTGTGTTTGTATGTAAAAATATAAAAATATTTTATGCAGGAAAAATTATTGAAAAGAGTATGTAAATGTATTTTATATATTATATTTAAATTTTAAAAATTAATTTTTTATTAAAATTAAATTTAAAATTATAAAATATTATTAAGAATTCTTAATCTTATTTTTATTTTTATAAATAAAAACTTTAAAATAATTTATTATTATTTTATTAAAAGTATAGAAAAAAGAGATAAAATTGTATATGAAATGGTCATGAATAGAAATATATTAATAGTGTAAGAATATTTTTTATATTAAAATGTTTGCTCTTCTCTATTCAAAAGTGCTTTTAATCAAAAGTTAAAAAAATAATTTTATAAAAATATTTGATTTTCAACTTTTTTGAGAAAAAAGTACTTTTAACTGAAAGTAGTTGTCAAACACGCAACATATACGAAAACACTTTTTCTTTTAGAAATAGCTGGTTTTCTAAGAGAAAAGCATTTCCCAAACATCCAGTAAGGCGGTAAGTAATTTTTAGTCTTTCCCATACATATTTAAGATTATCGTAACCAATTGTTATAATGACATGAGTACAAAGCATACCAGTAAAGTCTCACTTCTTATAAATGCATGATTGCCTGGATATATTTATATCAAATATGCAAGTCATCTCATTTGTTAATAAATATTATAATAAAGAAATTTACTTAAAAATGTATAATATGACTTTTATATTTTATAAAAATAATTAAGAGGACTTGGAGACTAAAGTGTTACTCTTTTATTTTTGGTTGGAAGACTCATTTTTTGAGTTTCTTTTAAAAAAAAACTTAATTTGCCAAAAATCGTTCAAACCTTTTATTTTGTTTGTTTGACTTTTTAAACTTAAGGGAGTATTTGGTACAAGAAAAAATTTTTTCTCCCAAAAAACGTGATTCTTGGGAGTCATGGTTCTTAGGAATCTTGTTCCAAGAAATGTAAAAATTGTGTTTGGTTGGTCTCGTATATTTCTGAAAATAATAGATATAATCGCGTTTGGTTCAGAAGCTATTCTCTTGGGAATCTAGGTAATTTCTACAAATATACCCCTATATATAAATTGTAAGAAATTTATATTTTAAAGAAAAATAGAGGTTGATGGTTGGGGTTGGTAATTTGGGGTTTGGAGCGGAGACTTGAAAGTTTGGAGTTTAGAGTTTGAAATTTGGGGTTTAAAGATTGGGGTTGGGGATTTGGAGTTTGGAGTTTAAGAGATTAGGGTTTGGGGATTTAGGGTTTGGGTGTTTGGTGTTTAGGAGTTTAGAGTTTAGAGTTTAGGGTTTAGAATACTTGTAGTATGATGGTTTGTGAGGAAGGATAAAATAGTCATTTACATCCCCCAAAATTTTCCCATGAGGCGGGAATCTAAGAATACCACCCCCTACATGAAAAATTTTTTGTGGGAAACTTGCTTAAAAAGTGCTCTCGCAAATCCTGATTTCCTAAAAAAAAATTTTAATCCTTGTACCAAACGTCGAAAACTAAGATTCCCGACTAATGATTCCCAGGAAAGTTGGAAGAATCCTGATACCAAACGCCCCAAAGAATATTTTTAAATGAATGGATTTCAAGATTAATTTATTTTATTACCTTTAAATTTTCATAATTATTTTTATTACTTAAGAAATACACTTACAAAAGTATATTACAATTATTTTTATTTCATTATTTATTTTTTAAAATATGTCTTTTGGTAAAATTGTGATGGACTCATTTTTAAAATTAGTCAAGTCCATGTATTTTCTAAATAAGTCAAGAAAAATAAACTAAAATAGTTTTTTCTGCTTCTATATATAACTCAATTTACATATTTTATTTTTATCATGATATTTAAATAAATTAATTACTTTTATTATATGTCAATTTTAAGGATAAATAATAATTTTAGAGTAAATTAATGATTTAATTATCTAAAAATGTATTTTTTTCTCAATTTGATCTCTCAATATTTCTTTCGTTCTAAATTTGGTCACTCTGTCAACAACTTTATTAACTGCATCTAATGGAGGGATCAAATTAAGAGGAAACATATATTTAAAAGAATAAATCGTTAATTCACTCTATGCTAAATAATCTAATAAGATTTTCAAAATCATATGCTAAATAAATTTTAAATAAAAAATTGTACCTTTATTATGTATGTCAATTAGATAATTATCCACTATTATTTTTTCAATTTATAGGGATTTGTTTTAAAAATATATACACTTTTGTTCAAGGGAATTTAAAAAATAAAATAAAAATCTTAAAAAGATTCAAGTATATTTTCAGAGACAAATTAAGAAAGAAAGAAAGAAATGCCTCCTCTTTCTTGAACTTCTCTTCTTTAGCCTCACCTCTTTCTTGATCTACTCTAATGCCTCCACTTTTTCTTTCTTCTATGAATTCATAAATCCAAAATCAAAATTCATGAGAATTCCAATATTTTGAAAAATTACTAAAGTAAAAATGTTAAAATTCATCATAGATCATTGAAACGAAACTTGTTTACTATGAAAAGGAAAGAAAGAAAACCAATCCCTGAACCATTCATGTAATAACTTTATTCATAAAATCCTTTGAATAATATTCTCCTTCAAAAAATTTCACCAATTTCAAATTATATTGAATTGAGAATAAAGATTACATAACTAAGTAAGTAGAATTTTCTTACTCCTATAAATTTTATAATGTGGTGGTAATTCAGAAGATGAAAAATTTTAGTGGCAACTTGAAAAGAAACTAGAGGAAAGTGAAAATATTAAAAAAAAAACTAAAACCTAAAACATTATTCTAAAATAAATTCAAACAAGTTTTTAGTTGCAATTATAAATTAAGGATTAAATTTAGTATCAATTTCTTTTTCTTCTTATAATTCTTAAGTATTTTCTAGAAGGAAAAGTCTAAGATATAGTCCCATTTTGAGGTTATAGCTTAACTTTGGATGAACAGATTTTTTTTGTCATATTTTTTTTTATTTTGTAGCATTAATTAATTATTTTTTATATTATATATATATTTTAATTTTTTTACTTGTAAATGAATAGTACAAGAAAAATTATGAATAAATAGTATAAGAAAATGTAAAAAATTTCAAAAAAAAATATGATATAGAAATTAATTAATTAATGTCAAAAAGTTAAAAAAAAAATCGACACATTCAAAGTTACCCTATAGCCCCAAAATCGGTAATAGGATATGTCTTCCTTTCTAGAAACCCTTGAAATATATGATGGTAGCAATGTAGCCCCATCTCCCCCTCTTTCTTTTTTTTTTTTTCGTTCATTGATTGTTTCTTATGTCATGTATTTTTTTGAGAATTTTTTGAAATGTTTTTGTATTTTCTTTAGAATTTTTTATTTAAGAAAAAATAAATTCTAAAAAAATTATTGAATAAACAATATAAAAAGTATAAAAAATTTCAAAAAATTCTCAAAATAATACATAATATAGAAAACAATCAATTAATACCAAAAAGTAAAAAAAAAAGGGGGGGGGGGGGGGAAGTAAGAGGTAAAAATGCTATGATATGTTGAACATCAGTATGCACAAAGAAAGTTTACTAGAGTGAATTGATAATGAATTCTACCCTTAGAAAATTATTACACAGTAACCCTTTATATAGAGTTTTGACATAACAGAATGTAACTAATCTATTGGTTATGATAACAAAATCAACTTAATACAAAATAGAAATCCTAACAGAACTAAGCTAAAGCTAAGTCTGTCAACATGCTACAATCCCAAAAGTTATGAGAAAGTTGTAACTAGGAAGTTGATTGAATAAAACTTGAAGTGGGCTTTTATTTAAGAGAATAGGTGTAGGCAATCTATTGATAAGGTATACAGCAGTATTTATGGCATCATCCCAGAATGACAATGCCATTTCAATGAGGTGTTTATGCTTCCTTTCAGCAAGACCATTATGTTCATGGGTATAAGGGCAGGATATTTTATGAACAATGCCATTTGATTCTAGAATTTCAGTAAAACTCATATACTCTTCTCCCCAATTAGTTTGCAAAGTTTTAATCTTGTATCCAAGTTGAGTTTTAGCTAAGGCTTTAAATTTGAGAAAGACAGATAATGCTTCAGATTTGGCTTTGATTGGATAAACCCATGTGTATCTCAAAAACTCATCAATAAAATGAATGTAATAAAGAAAACCATTTGTGGATTTTATTGGGGATGGTCCCCATAAATCATAATGGACACATTCAAGAGGACAAGAAGGATGACTTTGGGATGTGGGAAATGGAAGCTTATGAAGTTTACCAAGACAACAAGCTGAGCATACATCAAAGTTAGGGGTTCTTTTACTATGCTAAACAATATTACAAAATTGTAGTATTTGCCTAACAATAGTAGCTTAAGGATGTCCTAATCTGCAGTGCCAAATGTAAAAATTGGAAGAATAAGCTTGTGAAGTAGAATTTTGAACAGTGTTGACGTTTTTGTCGGGAGGAGATAAGACGTTGGTAGAAGACTCAGCACTTGGAAGATGTGAGAGGTGAAAGTTCTCAAACACATAGAGACCATTTTTAAGTTTTCCTTGGAAAAGAGTTGCCCTGGTAGCCTGGTGTTTGACAAAATAACAGTTTGAGTGAAATTCAAATAATACGTTAATGCCGTGAGCAAATTTTGAAACACTAACAAGATTATTGGTAATGTGAGGAACATGTAATAAGTTATTACGGGTAAATGAAGAAGAATCATGTTTATAGTTAACAATAGGCTTTCCAATACTCATAATTTTCAAACCCATATGCATTTGAACTTCACCAATATAGGGCTCCTTGGTCATTAAGTTTTCTGAATCAGGTGTCAAATGATTTATTGCTCCTGAATCCGGCTACTAGGAAGGATCATACAGAGTTTTCGGTGTTGCAAGCATAGCTTGCATTGCATTTGGTGCTTTGGAATTAGAATTGAACTTCTGCTAAGGTGCATTGTAATATTGTGGTGTGTTCTGTTGAGTAGAGAAGGAATTTTCATCATAAGCTTGATTAAACCTATGGTAGCATATTAGAGCAGTGTGCCTATACTTCCCACAAACTTAGCATTGGGGTTTGAAACCCCTTCCTCTACCTCTACCTCTTCCTAAATTTTGTCCTCTTCCTTGACCATTATAACCTGTACCACCTTGAGTGTTCCCTCTGTAGCCTTCTCTACTTGAATACTGGCCTCTTCCTTGAGAATTTTGTTTTGGACTGAATGAATTTGAAGACTGCATGGCTATGTTAGCAGAGGCATTCTTGAGACTCTTGGCATATTTTTCAATTCTAGTTTCTTGAGCAGCTAAGAGTGCTTCTATTTCTCCTACACTATAGGGTTCTGTTCGCATCAATGTTGCAGTAACAAACGAGTCATACTCTTATGGGAGATCATCAAGAATGGCCTCAAGATTATCAGTTTCAGAAACAGGATGTCTTATGGACAGTAATGCATCAATGCATTTCTTAATTTTAAGCAGATATTCATTTATTGAAAAAGACTCTTTCTTGGTATTTTGAAGCTGAGTTTTGAACTGTTTCACCTTTGCTTTGGTTTGAGAAGCAAAATGAAGAGATGCTTTCTCCCAAATCTGTCAAGAGGTGCTACAACCTACCATCCCAGTGAGTAGATTTTTTGACATTGAAGCAAGCAACCATGAGAGTAGCAGCTGGTCTTGCTGTTGCTAATGTGCATACTCAGGATTGACCACTTCATGTACTTGATCTTGACTGGCAAAAATTGTAATGGAACTGCTGAAGGATCTTCAATGTATCTACTCAGATTATGACCATAAATAGCAATGTAAACTTGCTATTTCCACAGCAAAAAATTGTCATTGTCAAGTTTCACATAAATAGTATGACAGAAGGCTATGGGAGAGGTTTTTGTAGAAGTAGTGGAGGACGAAGATGGAAGGTGATTTGGAATGAAAGTGAGGCTTGGAGAAAAATTCTCCATGGACCAGAGTGGCTCTGATACCATGTTGAATATCAGAATGCACAAAGAAAAGTTTACTAGAGTGAATTGATAATGAATTCTACCCTCAGAAAACTATTACACATTAAGCCCTTTATATAGAGTTTTGACATAACAGAATGTAACTAATCTATTGGTTATGATAACAAACTCAACTTAATACAAAACAAAAATTCTAACAGAACTAAGCTAAAGCTAAGTCTGTTAACATGCTACAATCCCAAAAGTGGAGCTATAATATAGCAAATGCCTATATATATATACTTTTAGGTATTTTTTAATTTACATTCGGATACATTGATTTATCTGGGTTTTTTATTTTTTATGTTTTTTTCTTTCTTTAATTATTTTTAATTTTTGTTTACTTTTGTTTTAATTTTCTTTAATGTTTTCACTTTTTTTTTGTAAGCATTATGTTTAAATTTTTTTTTGAATTATCTTTTAAATTTTTTGAATTTTGTTCTTAAATTATTTTATTAAAAAAATAAAAAATAAAAAATATCCAAATACTTTAAATCTAGACGTTAGCAAACATTATAATTTTAGAAAATGTATCTGGCCCCTTAACTCCCTAGCTAGGGTGTATGAAGAGGAAAAAGAATGAGTCATGTTGTCACGATCTGTTTTCTTGATCTTGATCATTCGTCATATGGTCAAAGATTAATTTAAAAATAAATAAGAAAGCTTGTAAAAACAGATCTGGATCCTTTCCCCCAAACTTGAATCCTGACATTTTCTCAAGAAAAAAGTCTCCATCTTAATCCTTCAGTTATTTTTAAATAATCATAACTTATTTAACAAATTATACATATTTTATGTGTAATTTAATTGTCATCGTTAAAAATTAATGTACTATCATGACGACTGAGGGCTGATCCAAATCGCTTTTCCCCTTTTTGTTGCAGAGCAGTTGATGAAAAAGACTCAATCTTTAAAGCGTTATACGATTTGATTCTCCACATTTTGGGTAACGAACCATGTGGGGTTTTGGATTTTGAAGTGGGATTATTGGGAATGTGAATTGTGGGAGGTTTTTGTAACAAGAAGCGACGAGGGGTGGTGGGAGGCAGAGTATTGGTGGCGGACGGGGGAAGGGTTCAGAGCTGGAGAGAGTGAAGAGGAGAAGAGTGATGAAAATGAGTTATCTTCTGGGAAGAAGACTAGTAAAAGACTCATGCCCCTGTTATCGGCGCTAGTAGTATCACTCTTAGCCTTTGCCTTTGCCAATAAACCCATATCTCGCTCTGGTTGTTTCTATGCGAGCAAGTGGTCAACAAGGATCCAAAGACTCAGAGAGGTTTGTACTTACTCTGGGATCAACCACGTGGCTGAATAGTGTCCAAATCCTGTAAAAACAGATCTCGTCCCGATTCATCTGGAGAATTCTTGCAATGCGAAGTTGGTGGCAGCAAAACGAATAGAGAAATATGAACTTAAAGAAAATTTTTAGCTTTTCTTAGGAATAAAATACGTGACTTTTTAAGAAGTACAATGATAAAATATCAAGGACTTCTCTGACTTTCACCCAGAATCCCTGTCTGAAACAACGGCTCGGACCTTCCAGAAGAATTCTCTGAATTTTCTCTTTACAGAATCCTCGAAAATATCTTTAGAAAACACTGCTCCTTCGTTACAAAATGTGTTCGTCTTGCCCTGTTGATAAGCTCACAATTCTTCTTCCTTCCTCCTCATATTTCGTCTCTTTTTTTTTTAGAAGCCCTCGATCGTTGCAGCTAATTATCCTTCGTTGGAGAGCTTTTCAACACTTGGCTGGAAGAGAAATTGCTGCAACATTCTACTCTTTCCAGAAATATGCAAGTTGCTCTCTTCTCTGTTGTAATCGACTGTAAGTAGTGAACCATCGTAGGCAAAAAAGTTGTGGGGAAGAAAGTGCAACTGTCTTCCTCTCCACAAACAATCGATTAACCCATAAGAAATTGCTGTCATGGGAGCTTTAGATTCTACCACTAAATAACCTCTTAACATTGGGGGATTTTGAGACAATAAAAGAAGAGAAGCCGAAAATTCATCTAGGATTGGGCTTCAAGTAAATTTTTGGATGCTTGAATTTTAATTTCTGTCATTATATGAAATAATTAATGATTATTTGAAAGGGGATTTGAGATATACCTATGTAACAATTTTTGTCAGTTGAGTGTGTCCTATAGAGAATTGATTTTTTTTTCACTCCCCTTCAATTGTAGAAAAGCTAGAGTATTATCATGTCTTACAAATGTGGGTATACTAAGCATAATATGTATTTTTAAAATAATTTTTTATTAGGTATAAATTTAATTTTTCAACATAAAAATGTATCATGTTATAATTTTTAAGATGTTTTGATATTCAAAAGTGTATATTATTTTTTAAAAAAATTAAAAGTTAGTTTTTAATTAAAAATTTAAAATAAAAGTATTTTAATCAAAATTTTAAGTCAATCTTATATTGGAGTAAGAATTTTAAAATCAAAATCACTTTTTTATCTTTCTTTTTTTTTCCTGAAAAACCCCAATTTAAATTTGATAAAATCCCATATGTGCTCAAGTCCATCCACAAAACCATAACTAACTCAAAATTTCTTTGGTGACATTTTAAATAATTAAGAAATCTTTTTAATCCTATGTCACATCTTGATTTTTGGTATATGTATATTTTAATATTTTAAATATAAACAAAATCAACTTCCTTAATTTTGATATAGTATAAACTATTAAATATCATAGAAATATTGATTTATTCAAAAATTTAAGTTTATTATAAGTAAATTTTCAAGTATTTAATAAATTAGTATCCTGATTCGCCTAACGCACCATCAAAAACTTTTTCGCACGAAAGTTGATCTTATTTTAACATATCCTGATATTCTTACTTTTCTATTATTGGTTACTTGTAAATGGTATGGTATATTATAAATATTTACCTATTAATTGTAGTCAGTCATTTCGGACCTACAATATTAGGAAATGTGAAGAATGTAATTCTAATAGTTGAATTTTACCATCAATAAACACCAAATACTTAATTCTGATTATAGATATTTACCTTTTTATCCATTTGCACAGCCCATATAATGGAAAGCATTATGTTACCCCCTAAAAGCATAATTCGACATTTTGATGTTTTATTTTTTGTTTTTATTTTTTTATATTTTAGTAAATTAATTATTGTTTATGTCATATAATTTTTTAAAAAATTTTTGAAATATTTTGAAATTGTTTATATTTTGTTTATTATTCATTTATAATTTTTTTGATATTATTCATTCATAAGTAAAAAAAATTCTAAAAAAATTTCAAAATTTTCATAAAAAATATATAACATAGACAATAATTCATTAATATAAAAAAGTAAAAAAATTTTAAAAATAAAAAAAGAATCCTACCACCACAAAACTATGGCGGTAGAATAGCCCCTACCCCATATAATACTTGTGTTTCCTCCCTTCAGCCTAGCTCGTAAGTGAGTAAAATTACCTTAAAACACTACATTGTTTGCAGCAAAACTACCAAATCTATCTCTGACTAGCCGCTGCCCTCACTTAAAATAAGAAAACACCTTTGATAGTGAAAATAAGTCAGGTACTGAGAGTACCATATTCTCGTTGTTGAGATTGACTCACGTGATATATATTTACTCTTCGATGGCGTGCAACCCACACTTTGGTTCCTTCGATTAGTCGGCAATAGGTAGATACACTACATATAAGCCCGTTTAAATGAGCTTATGATTTTAAACAGAAGTGCTTTTATTGAAAAAAGTAATTTTTTTTTGCGTTTGAATGTAGTAATATAGAAATACTTTTAATTATAAAAGTCGTTTAGATGTAGAAATGTAAAAATATTTTTGTACTGATAAAATTACTAAAAAGGGTATGCAGAATCACTTTTTTTGTAATATATTTGAATAAAATAGCACTTATTACAAATTTAAAAATTAATTTTGTGTAAAGTAAATTTAAATTTCTAATATATATTATTTAGTTAATTTTTATTAAAATTTTTAGAATTTTTTTAAATTTAAAATAATCAGGTATTATGTGAATGAAAATTTTAAAATTTAATCCGAAGTAATTTTGTCTACAAAAAATTTCTCTATACTACAGGTGTTTTTTTGGCACCCAAACCTACTTTTTTTTAGAAGTACAAATAAATGCTCCTTAAAGTCAAAAATATTTTTTAATTTAAAAAAAGTAATTTTTAGGGCAGAAAATGCTCAAACAAACGGCCTTTATTTGGGATTTGGATCTAGTCATTTTCTCTACATCGTGGCCCTCCAAATATTTGGATGGCTATAATGATGCCAAGTCATCTCAAGTGAAAAAACTTTTTTGTTTTTGTCTCTGCATCTTCGTTTTCCTAATCCACAACTTGCTCTGCCCATCCACTCCACTTCTTCATCTCTTTTGCAGAATCATCCTAAGTGAAATGTAGAGAAAATGACCGGCAGTCTCCGTCGTCATTGCCGACAAGGTTGCACAAAAGAAAAAGAAAGGCTTTTGTGGTGATGCTTTATATTACCCAACATTCTTATACCCAATAAAGAACTAGCACCAGAACACAATTTTGAAAATGACCCAGAAAAAAGAACAGCGAAACTTGTTTTTTGGTATTCGATAAACCCCAACGATATAGTCAACGATATTTCGACAAATTTCTTCGAGATTGAGAAGTTTGCCTCTAAGTCAGTAGCATATACTAATTTCGCCATATCCCTCCCTTTTCTTTGAGATTAGAATCTCAATCTCATTAGGATTTTTTTTTCATTTAAATTATGAGAATTATGCTAGAACTATTGAATTCATTAGATACTGATTCTTATACCGAAAAATGTGGATCCGTGCGGTATACTGTGTCTGGAAAAATGGGGTTTTGATGAAGGGTTTGAAAGCTTTGTGAATTGGCGAATAGAGAAAAAGGCAATGAGTGCAAAAACAACTTTCGTCTATCGGTGTTGAAACATAGAAAAACAAAATCTAGAGGCAAAAGCAAAGCAAAAATCAAATCCCAACTTACGCTTCCAGAAAAGCAAGCGAAGAAACAACATAGTTGCATCCAAATCCAAATCAACTAAAATACGATCATATTACACTAAAAAGAAATTGGGTCACGAGAAAAATTCCCTTTTTCTTCCAAAAGGAGATGAATTTGTAGTTTATGATTCTCTCTGTAGCATCTTTAGCAATAAAATTTGGGTTTTATGAAATCTAAGACTAAGAAGAAATCCAGGATCACAAATGGAGAGTCAAGCAATATAAAGAAAGTCTAAGTCTTCCTTTGGTCTGCACATTGAGATTGCTATTGCTACTGATGAGAATCCAGTGGCAGAATCACTACCTCCATTGTTAAAGCCTTTGAAGGGCTTTTTTGCGGCATGGAACTCAATTTTTCGATGGAGAGGATGAAGAAAATTGAAAGACGGAAGGGAGAAACGAGAGTGGAAGAAAGAAATGCAGAATGAAATGAATGAGAGAATTTTTTAAAAAAATTTAATTTTGATGTGGCAAGATCTTGCTTGGACGGCTAAGATTACAAAAAAAGGATCTCGTAGGAAGGAAAAGGATGGGATCCAAATCCCTCTGTTTTCTTCTTAAGGGCTCTTCATATGCACAGTGAAAGCAACAGTTGAGGTGCACAGGTATTTATCAACTGGGATTTATACCTCAGCTAGGATATCTAATTGAAAAAATAAAACATAATTCAAATAATAACATATTACATATTCGAAAATAAGATAGTGCATTAAGGTGGCTAGACACTTTGGTGATAAAGCTTGATATTAGACGTCGATCTTTGATGATAAATCTTGATACTGGATGTTGGTCATCATGAGGTGCTTGAGATGGATATAGCCTTGAACTTTGAAATAGTTGTTGGATTAACTTTGAACTTTGAACAAGTTGTTTTCAAGTTAACTTGGTAACTGAGGATATTTTCACAAGCTGATGACTATCTTGAGGATCCTTTATTGCAACCTTATCACTCTATGCATCCTTATCACTCCGGAGTAGGATATCATCCTTGTTTCTCCTGGATTCCTCGGCTTGCTTTGATTGAGAAAGATGAGGTGGCTAAGTTGTGTTAATATCTCCCTGCAAACTTGGCCGGGATTGGAGGCGAAGTTTGAAGGAGAGAAGAGCAAGAGTTGCTTTGGACATTGGTTTAGTGAAAATATCAGCAACTTGGTTGGTGGTGGAAATATGTCGGGTAACAAGCAAACCGAGTGCAAATCATTCTCACACAAAGTGATAATCTAACTCGATGTGTTTGCTGCAAGCATGGAAATCGGGTTGATTATCAGATGTAGAGCACTCAGATTGTCAGAGAACAAGACAGGGGGTTAAAAGTGAGGAAACCAAGGTTTTTGAGAATGAAGGTAAGCCATGTAAGCTCAGCTACAGCATGTGCCATGGCACGATATTCTACCTCTGTATTGGAGCGTGAGATCATAGTTTATTTCTTTGCATACCAAGAGATATGGTTGTGGCTGAGGAAGGTGCAATACCCAGTGGTGGAGTACCAAGTGGAGGGGCACCTAGCCCAACCTGAAAAAGAAAACGCACAAAGATCAAGTGTAGTGTGAGAAGTAAAATCAAGACCAATATTAATAGTGCTCTTATTGTAACAAAGTATCATGCAAACTATTTTTAGGTGTGACACAGTGGGTGCATGCATAAACTGTGAGGCAAAATTTACATTATATGAAAGGTCATGCTTAGTGAATGTTAAATACTATAGGGCACCAATAATTCTTTGATAGAAGCTAAGATCATCAAGTAAATTATCATAGGTATGATACTTGGTTTTCTAGCATTTGAGTTTTTTCAAGGATGGTGAATGCATAGTGTGATTGAGAAAGATGAAGACCATATAATGTGTGAGTTATCTCTATGCTAAGAAAGTGATGTACGAGGCCGAGGTCCTTCATAGCAAACTTGGTGTTTAGAAGTTGAATAAAACTGGTTAATAGCTCCGTGTTAGAACCTGTAACAAGCATATCATCCACATACAATAAAATAATTAAAGTGCCATGAGTTGAATATAAAATAAATAAGGAAGGGTCAGCTAAACTACAAATGAAACCATGTTGTAAAAGAAATGCACTGAAACGATAAAACCAGGTGCTTGGAATTTGTTTTAGTCTGTAGAGAGCTCTTTTGAGTTTGCATACATGGTTGGGAAACTTGGAGTCAGCCATGTCGAGAGGTTATTCCATGTAGATGGCTTCAGAGATATTGCCATGAAGGAATGTGTTTTTAATGTCGAGTTAACGAATATCCCAGTTCGAACCAGAGCAAGGCTGAGTACAAGGCGAATAGTGCCCGGTTTGATGATAGCGGAGAATGTTTCAGCATAGTCTACACGGGCTTTTAATCTATCAACTGTTCCATCTGGTTTTAGTTTGCACTTAAGGACCCATTTAGAACCAATTACATGCATGGTTAAGGAATGGGGTATAAGCTCTCAAGTCTGGTTAAAGTGAAGGGCGTTCATTTCTTCTTACATGGCTACGATATAACCAGTATGACGTAGTGTAGCCTTGGCTGAGGAAGGGACTGAAGGCACGTTGTGATTGATGGTAGTGAGTGCATATTTGAGATTGGGCTTATGGATTCTGAGTTAAGAGTGAGTTACCATTCTCCTAGGGCAAGACGCAAATGGCTCGGTGATGGCAAGGGATTCTAAGTGACTAAAAGAAGCTCTATGATATGTGTCGACAAGTTTTGTGTGGGGAGACGCTAGGGGTGATGTGTTTGAAGACTAGGTCAAGGGTGGTGTACGATGAGCAAGTTTGGACTGAGAAGGTGTTGGCTTGATGATTTCGGGGAGTTTAAACTTATTGAAGAAAGTTAAAGTTTCGAACAGTTCTGAAGGCGGTGAAGGCGACCTAAGTAATGTGTTAGAGCACTGAGTCTGAGGGAGAGTGAGGCGACTGGCTTCGAACTGAGGGGTAGCTGGCTCAGTGATTTCATAAGGTGTTGCTCTAGGGTTGGGTAGATCATGTGTTGGAAAGGAAGGGTCTGTGGCAGTTGCATCTGGTAGAGAGGAGTATGTTTGAGGAGGTGGCAGAAGGACCCATGAGACAAATGTGCTTACCCATTGTTCAAAGGTAGTGGCAGTGTCATGAGCTTAAGATGCTTTGAAGGGAAAGATGGCTTCACCAAATACTACATGACGAGAAATAATCTTTTTTTGCATAGATGGGTGGTAGCATTTGTAACCTTTGTGGCAATAATTGTAGCCTAGAAAAACACATGGAATATCCGTAGGATCAAACTTGTGTTTTCTAGTATCCTAAGTGTACGGAAAGCACTTAGAGCCAAACATACATAGCAAGGAGTAATCTAGGTGCTCACCTTGCAATTTAAAATAGGGTGTGTCAAGATTTATAGTAGTGGATGGTAAACGATTAAGTAAGAAAACAACAGTTGCAAATGCTTCAACCCATAAATATAAAGGTGCACCACAATGAAATAACATATCCATACCTAGTTCTCGAATTATTCTATAATGACGTCTAACCATACCTATTTGTTCTGGTGTGTGGTGACAGGATATTTGGTGAACTATTTCCTGTGGTTGAAAGTGAAAACTAAGTCTTGAGTTAATATATTCACTATCACCATCGATGTGAAATATTTTAATTTTTTTCTCAAACTGTCTTTCAACATATTGTTCAAAGGCCATGTAAGCATTCACAAAGTCAAATTTTGTTTTTAAAGGAATAATCTAAGCATTCACAAGAGAAGTCATTAACTAAACATGTATAGTAACAAAATTTTCAAAGAGATAAAAACAAGTAATGGCCCCCACAAGTAACAATGAATTTTATTGAAGATATCTGAACTTGAATTGTCAGAACAAGAAAATGATAATTTACTAAGCTTTCCTAATTGACAATTGCCACAAACATATTGCAACTTATTTAACCCTTTAACATGAATTAAACCTTTATTTTGAAGTAACTCAATGTGGATGCTTGAGGATGTCCTAACCGCTGGTTCTAAACTTATGCTATGCTGGGTTTAAACCTATAAGAGAAATATAATTTAGAGGAACTAGAGATGACATATAAATCACCCTTGCAATGTCTTGTCATCACCTTCTGACCTGTCTCTCGTTTCTTAACATAGAAGCTCACACTAGAAAATTCATAATTCAATGGGTAATGATTAGTAAGTTGACTTATAAACAAGAGATTGCATTTTAGGTGTGGAACATACAACACATTATTGAGTGGTAGAGTTTGATTTTTATTTTTAACAGAAGCATCACTGATGGATTTAACTGCTAAAGGTGTACCATCTCCAATTATAACAGAATCATGACCAAGGTAAGGACGTAAATTTTTTAACATACCTGCACTACCGGTCATATAATGTGAAGCCCTTGTGTCTGAAGTCCATTAAGTATCATAGACTGTGTTGTCCAAAGTGAGAGCATCCAAGGCTTGTTGGATTTCATTTTGTTTGGGCTGTTGTTTTAGGACATGCTAGAAAATTTTGCAATGTGGCCATTGACGCCACATAATTGACAAGTTTCTTTATGATACATCTCCTATTCTTGTGGCATCATTCGACGTTGTCTAGGTAGAGGTGGTCGCCAAGTTATGGAGTTCTGTTTGTTATTATCATGGCTTGTTCGTCAGCTAATGTTTGTATGTCCTTGGTTGCTAAGGTTTGAGCTTGGAAGCTTCGTCCATTTAAGCTGAAGTGGCCTTGAAATCCATGATTGGTTGTTTTATGCTGTTGGAGACACTGTTTTTGTCCATAGAACACAAGTTGGTATGTTGAAGCATTGGTGGTGAACCATTTTTGTCGCTGCTCATATCCTTGTAGAAGTGATACCAACTCAGTGTATGTTAGCCGTGGCGGCTTTAACATGGTGGTAGTAAAGGACTCATATTTTGGACCTAAACTTGTGAGAAAAGCAAACACTTTTACCTTATCAATTACAGGGTATCCTATTGCTGCTAGGTTATTGCAGATGCCTTTGAAGTTACGGAGGTGTTCTCCTATGGTGGTGTTATCTTCTTTGCGCAAGTAGGTCAGTTGTTGTCGAAGAGTAAACTCTCTCTCTTGTGAGTCCTATGCATATGATTTCTTCAAAGTGTCCTAAATAGATTTTGATGTGTCTTATCCAATGGCCAATCCAAAAGCTTCTTTTGTAAGTGTCTCAATTAATCACCCACGTAGGAGTCGGTTAGATTTCTTCCATGTAGCAATTTCGATTGCAAGGTTGTTTGGGTTTGCTGTAGATGTAATGATGGGTTTGGATGTTTCTCTAGTAAGGTGGCCTAATAAATCAGGGCTTTCAGCAAGAGCAAGGGTTTGCTCTTGCTAGAAGGGATAGTTGTCATGCTTTAGCTTGAGAGTGATGAAGTTGCTAACATTATGGGAAATAGATGCCATGAGGAGGGTCTTGTTGCTCACAAAGGCTCTAATACCAAGAAGAAAATTTGAATTGAAAGGAAGAAAAATTTTATTATGCTTACACGGCGTAAGCAACAAGTTGAGGTGCACAGGTATTTATCAACTAGGAATTATACCTCAACTAGGTAATCTAATTGAAAAATAAAACCTAATTCAAATAATAACAAATTACAAATTTGAAAATAAGAGAGTGCATTAAGGTGGTTGAACACTTTGGTGACAAAGCTTGATACTGAACGTTGGTTGTTGATGATAAATCTTGATACTGGACGTTGGACATTATGAGGTGCTCGGAATGGATAAAGCCTTGAACTTTGAAATAGTTGTTAGATTAACTTTGAGCTTTGAACAAGTTGTTCTCAAGTTAACTTGGTAACCGAGGATATTTCCAGAAGCTGATGAGTATTTTGATGATCCTGTATTGCAACCTTATCACTCTATTCATCCTTATCACTCTAGAATAGGATAGCTTCCTTGTTTCTCCTGGATTCCTTGGCTTGCTTTGACTGAGAAAGATGAGGTGGCTGAGTTGTGTTAATAATTATGCACTATGCTATGCTCTTAGTTATTTACTTATGCCTCTACAAAGTTATTTAAATATTGACTTTTAAAGTATTAACTTGGTTGCCTGTTAGTTTTGCAATTGTTTTCCTCATCTATAATTTGTAATTTGTAATATATATATACAACCTTCTTATACCACAAAAAGCCGAATAAGCATTCCTATGTATTCTTTTCTCAAAATATTTAGAGCAATTTCATATCTTTTAGATATTAAAACAGTTGTAATTGTCAAAAATTCATGAAAACTTTCATAAGACCTAGAATTATTTACTATGTTTTTTTAGATATTTTCACTACAAGAAAACACGGTATTTTTCACGAATTTTTTCACGGAACTTCTCATGACTTTCTCACGAAACACTTAGTTCTCATGGATTTTCTCACTGATGGGTCATCCGTGAGAATATTGTGAGAAAAATTGTGAGATATTTTTGGGGTGAGGTGGCATGAAATATGGATTTGTGGAGGTCAATTCAAGGTCCACATATAAGGGGGATAACAATTTCATTTTCACTCAACAAGTGAAGCAAGTTGTATTTTGCACCTTATCCCTGGACAATTCCAAACAAGTGGGATTAGTTACATGTGATTAAAACCAAGGTCAGACACACAATTGATGCCCCAGATGCTCCATTCCAAGACACACCTCATGGGTCTCCAGAGTTAATTATTGATGAAGATCAGAATCATCGAGATTTGAGAGATGATACAATTGCACCTGCTTATGAAGAAGTGGACTTATCAGTAAATGAGGGTTTTGTAACTAAAGTTGATGATGATATAGAAGCAGTTGGCGAAGATGAAGAAGATGATTATAATACCACTTATGGGAAAACTGATGAACACCCTCCTAGTGATTATGTTTTAGAAAGCGATTAAAATGAAAACCCTCCTAGTCATTTCTTTCTTCCATGCTTATTTTCATTTTTTTTAGCATACTTCCTGTATTAGACTATTACTGTTTTTCTTGTATTACACTATTGTGCAGTCCCTGATTTATTAGGAGGTGACTACTATAATTCTGACATATTAAAGTGAACAAAATTAAATTTAAATATTACTTATTCTATGGTGTAAGTAAAATATTATTATTTATTATTTTAAAAGTTTCATATTTGAAACTGATCAGCCCAAAACTTTATATGGTTGGTTTTGTTATCAATAATGATTTATTTAATATTTTTTCACTTTATTATCTTTTATTTATTGAAAAATGTGTTTTCTAATATATATCCTGATGTATTGGTGCATGCAGGTATTTTTTTCATGTTTTTTCTTTAATTATTTTTGTTCATATTTTAAAGTTTGTTTTTATTTTTTAAATTTTCTTTTATTTTAAAATTTTTTTTGAGTTAATGGTTGTAAACCAGTAATTCTTGTTAAAAATATTTTCTAACACTTAAGCATTTGCATTACACTATATAATATATTAAATAATATTTTTATAAACTTGAATTTATTGTAAATTTTATTAAACAAAATTAATTTATTATTAAAAAAAGTTTGACGTATAAAACTTTTAATAAATTATTTTATAATATAATATTTTAAAAATACTTAAATAAAATTAAATATAAAAATACATATAGTTACTGTAATAATTTATTAGTGGAGTAGGCATGGTACGACGAAGCATGGTACGTAAGTGAATATAGATCACGTGGGTTTGTATTGATCTGCTTTTGAGCTATCTAGTCACAATTGCTCCATCTATTAAGAAAGGACGCAAGGGGGCTGTCTTATTGGGGGACACTCCGTGGGCTGTAGGGGAGTTTTTATAAATTTTTTTTATACGTTTAATATTTTTTTAAAATTTTTTTACTTTTTAAAATTAATTAAGTATTTTATATATTATATATTTATTTCAAAATTTTTTAAAATATTTTTTTATTTTCTTTAAAATTTTTAAATTTACAAATGAATAGTAAAAAATAATTATGGATAAATAGTATCATAAATTTAAAAAATATTTCAAAATATTCTAAAAAAAATATATGATATAAAACATAATTAATTAATTTTAAAAAGTAAAAAAATTAAGAAAAAAAGAAAAAAAGAAAAAAAAAGTTGTGTATTATAAAGGGGGGTAATATTAGACCTGTCAAACGGGGCGGGGCGGG